>JAKZAP010000005.1:5762865-6029913 GCA_023053575.1 Branchinecta lynchi
AAATTCAAAACTGAAAATTGTAATTAAAAATGAAAATTAAAATTAAAAATAAAAAATTAAAATTAAACTTAAAAATAAAAAACTAAAAGTAAATATTCCTTTAGCCCAAGCTGACTGCGAGTCTGATCGTAATTATTGTTTTTCCAACTTGAGTTGCTTTGACCCTGAACAGGACCCTTGCCAAGAAGGGCCGAAATATAGCTCTGATAAAATTCAGCTGACGTATCCGTTTCTCACTGTCAAATACGATCGCACTCAGCTTTAGCTGAAGGAATGTTTAATTTAAATTTTTAATTTTTAGTCTTAATTTTATTTTTTAATTACAATTTCCAGTTTTTAATTTTTCAGTTTTACCTTTAATTTTTTCTTTTGCTATTATTACTATGATTTTGTATTATCGTGACAGATACAGCCTAACACAAAACCCAGTCAGCTGCTGATATAGATCCAGTTGCAGCTACAAATTCTTCCTCCATCTTTATTATCAAATATCATTCTTCATCACATCATCGTCTTCAAATTTGAAACGTGTTTTCGCGTAATTTCCAATGTTTTGGGAGAACCGATTTTCGGTTACGATAAAAAACTGTTTTCGCGACAACCGGTTACCGGTATCCGCTGAACATCGGTTGGCGCCGAAACACACCCCTGGTTTCAGCCTGTTCTTGTGCTTGTGAAAAAAAGGTCATTTTCCAGTTTGATTGCACCTTGAACCTTCCTTGCCAAGAAGGGCCGAAATTTAGCTCTAATAAAATTCAGCTGACGTATCTGTTTTGCACCGTCAAATATGGTTCGAAGTCAGCTTGGTCTGAAGGAATATTTAGGTGTGTGTTGGCGCATGAGGCTGCCCAGCAGAAAAATTTATGGGGAACGATGGGCTCTTTTTGTCATGTCAAATCCAGGTTTTGTTAACAGGTTCTGCGAATCCATGTTTCTCTTTTTCAAATTCCCGCTGAAGTTCAAAGCCGAGTGAGTCAACGTCCCTTATAAAGCGTTTTACAACCAATACCCCACGGCGAACTTGCAATAGCAAAACCGGTTTACAAGCAACGAACGGCCAACGTCGAAAGTGCAACGTTGAAAGGCCAACGGCGATCAAAAACGCCACTCATGGCTGCATGTGGTTCGGAAACCTGTTTCGCATATCTGGGTCATCAGTTCTTATCACCCATAAAGTTTCACTCAAATCGGACCACCTGTTCGCAACCTAGGGAAGTCAGTAATTTCCGGATTTCCATTCCCTTAGCTCCCTAAAAAACGGTCGGATCCAGAAATGGAAGTTCTCTTAGGGCACGTGTTGGGTTCTTAAGTCTATTTGTTGGGTTCAGTAACAGGCCCGCCAAGTTTTATCGTCCATGGCACGTCTGGAAGTGTCATAACTCGCGATCACTGGAATTCCGGGAAACCTCCTCCAACTCCCCCCAAAGAGCCCCGGTAAGATCTGGTTCTGTCAAGAACGTGTCTACTTGTTTTCCTACGAAATTCTATCCCGATCCCTCGACTCTAAGCGTTTCAGGAGATTTCCGGTGCCCCCCTCCAACTACCCAGTATCGGATCCGATCCGGACTTCACGTGGAACATCTGAGACGATAGCTCTTTCCACTTCCAAGTTTCATTCAAATCCGTTCACCCGTTCAAAAGTTATGTATGCCACTAAGTTCCGGATTCCCCTCCCCCCCCCCCCGTGATGATCAGATCGGGGAAACAACTATTCTCAAGGCAGTCAGTTCGGGTCCCTAATGTGCCTACCAAATTTCATCGTCTTAGTACCGAACTCGCGGTATCACCTAATTCCCCCCCCCCCTCCAACTCCCCCCACAGTGCCCGAGTCCGGTCCGATTATGTCAACGATGTATCTAGGACTTGAGCAAGTTCTTCTCACCAAATTTCGTCCAGATTTCCGGTTTCCCCTCCAGCTCCCCCCCAGAGTCGCCGGATCCGGTCCAGATTTTAAGTGGGTTGTCTGAGGCACGAGGTCTCTCCACATATCCAATTTCATTGCTATCCCATCACCCGTTCGAATGTTATAAATACCTCAAGATTCCGGATTCCCCCTCCCTCCACTCCCCCCACGATGCTCGGATCGGGGAAGTGACTTTTTCCAGCTTGATCATTGTCCCAGATGTGCCTGCCAAGTTTTAATGTCTTAGCACGTCCGGAAGTACGAACTAGCGGGATCACCGGAATTCCGCCCCCCCCCCCCTGAACCCCCCACGGTGCCCGAATCCAGTACGGATATGTCAACGATGTATCTAGGACTTGTGCTTGTTCTTCCCATCAAGTTTCATCCCGATCCTTCCACTCTAAGGGTTTTCCAAGATTTCCGGTCCCCCCCCCCCCTCCAGCCCCAGAGTCGTCGGATCCAGTCCGGATTTAAGGCGGGTCGTCTGAAAGACAACCCGCGACGACAAATATCAGACGGCAAATATCAAGTTTCATTAAGATCCTATAACCCGTTCAAAAGTTATAAATACCTCTAAATTCCGGATTCCCCCTCCATCCACTCCCCCCAAGATGCTCAGATCGGTAAAGTGACTATTTCCAACTTAATCTTTTGGGGTCCTCGATATGCCTGCCAGGTTTCATCGTCCTAGCTTATCTGGAAGTGCCCGAACTAGCAAACCCTGGACAGACCGACCGACAGACCAACGGACGGACAGAAATTGCGATCGCTATACGGCACATAAAAATTATGTGCTGCTTCGTCGAATAGTTGGAGCTTGTAACTTTACGGGCAATGTGGAGCTCAATACCCAAGGTAAATTCTAGTAAAGTATGAAATCATAAAATTATTTTAAGTTACGAGATATATTCCCAACCTGGAAATAAACCTTTGAATTTTTAGATTTTCAGAGAAAATTAATTAATAGTAGCCTATAGCTCCGGGACTACACGAGATACCGACAGAAATTGAACTTAGGCTGCTCTAAGAGACGGTATTGTTAGGAATAAAACG
This sequence comes from Branchinecta lynchi, assembly GCA_023053575.1. Lineage (NCBI taxonomy): Eukaryota > Metazoa > Arthropoda > Branchiopoda > Anostraca > Branchinectidae > Branchinecta > Branchinecta lynchi. The sequence goes on from JAKZAP010000005.1 coordinate 5,765,822, forward strand.
AGATGCCCCGCAACCAAATTGGAAAAGCACAACGTTAGAAAAACAAAGTAGGACACATTTTATATGCCGAAAAAGGTGTGTTTTGCAGCTTTTACAAGGTCGAGTCGTCATCTCCAGCTTAGCCACCACTCACATTCGGATACAGCGTGGTCGATATAATCGGAAACTATTGTCAAACTGACTATGTCTTTCTGATCACAATTGTCACATTACAGGGGTTTGGCGCTCAGAGACATCGCTCAAATATGTTTTTTTTTTTACTGAAAATTACATTATTGTGAAGCCGTTCTTAAGAATTGCAAATGTTACTTGCATTCAAGCTAAAGGGGTGGAAATAGGATCAGAATATCGAGGTTTTAATTGTAGCAAGCCTGGAAATGTTCTTACTTGTTATATATGTTTCTGGCCAGTGATACGGGGTGATTAGAGGGGGAGAAGAAGTATAATCTTCATTTAGTTCCTCAGTTGTCACCTGACACATAAAATTTGTAAAAACAACACACTTTAGCTCAGGATCTTATTTTTCAGCTTTATTTTCCATTTTTGGCAGTTTTTCAAAATATTTCAGCGAATATTCGCAATTTTCACAAGATAAAATGGAGAACGTGAAATTTGACATCTATACCGACATAACAGCCTGAGCGGTCGTGTCGATCTAATATGTGGATCAGATGACAGTTTTTTTTCTATCTTCTGGGGAATGCATGGCGATTGGCTGTTATCGATTGGCCTTACCTTAGACCTTAGGTCCTCCAGAGCCACCGTATAGGGCGTTGACGAAGCCTCTACATTCATTGGCAAGCTGTGCGGCTGCAATGATGTCTTCCCATTGTGTGCTGAGGTTGTTAAGGGAAGTAGAACTATATTCGAGGCTAATATCCACGATTCAATTGCTTAGAATTTCACGAGGAAAGTTAGCAGGTCCATCTGGCAACGCTCGTCCTTACGCAACTGGGTTTGCGACCGGCTGCGGCGGAGGTGAAGGTATAGAAAACAAGCAAGAAAACGATGGTACTTTTACAAGCACTGCACTAGCCGTGCAAGCTGTTGGTTACTTAGCCATTCTTAAAGTTTAACTGAAAGCAAACTTATTTTTTAACCATTTAACTGAATACACCGCATTATATGGATTGTGATAATGGAAAAAAAAATTTCACTGTCTCTAATGCGGACGGTAGCTCACTGCGTGGATACTGGTTTTTCGTAAATCGTTTTTGTCAAGTGTACAACACATGTACAAGCGCATATATTTACTACAAATCCGACAAGGAAATTCCACTTTTTCAAAATCTGTTATTCGTGAATAGCGGAGCAACGTAGTAACACATTTTCATCGGGTCTTTTGATGAAGTGAGGGGCACCTAGACTGTCCTATCTCGTCCCTTTTCAGTTAAACTTTAATCATGCTTTGCTTTTTTCCACAGCTACTGAGGAACTTCAGAGGGTCAACGAAAACATAGCTGTATTGGAGAAAGAAAAGCTTGAATTGGAAGAGGCCTGTGAACGAACTGATTTGGAGCTTCTACGCCTCTGCCAGCAAGCAGAGGAAGCACAACACCGTTGCAGCCTGTTAGCAGATGAGATAAAAAGTCTTGAGGCGTTACGGACCCAAAAGCTGTTGCTACTGGTAAATTACCTTTTACAGCCTTCGTCTGATTCAAAATGCTTCTGTATCAGCTGAAAATTTGTTGCCCTTTTCCCCAGGGTTGGTCACCAAAAGTAACTTCGTACACCCTGGAAAGTAACCCAAAAGTATCTCAAAAGTAACCCAATGTAACCTAATGTAACCCGAAGTAACCCAATGCAATTTAATCCAATGTAACCAAAGGTAACCCAAAGTATCCTGAAGTAACTCGTACATCCTGGTTCTTGGTGACCAACCCTGTCCTTTTCCATGTGTCTGAACGTTGCACCTCAGCCGGGATTTGAACCAAGGACCTTACCGCTGAGCCACAGATTCTAAGAGAACGGGCGATCATGGCCAACGAAGAAAGGAAAGATAAGAATATAAGAAGGTAGGATATCAGTAGCTGATCCATTTTGTCCGCTTTATACAGCTAATTCTTTTTTCTTCTTCTTCTTCCTGACTTAAATTTTGGTATTCTAGAAGTTTCAGGGAAGAAAAAAAGGTAACAGCTTTCGGACAAAAAAGAAAAGAAAATGCAGCATTAATGCAGCATTTACAGCACCAAAAAGCTTTCGGACACGTTCCGATTACACGATTTGTTTCAGTTCACTACTTACAAACGTATTTCAGGGACTGCATCTGGGTTTAGGAAATTTAAAAAAGCCCTTCGTTTTTCAGGAGGGGAAATCCCAAGAGCTGAATAAACTCAATGAGAGTATTTACAAAGTTGGCTCGGAGTTCTCGATGAAGCAGTTTCAGAAGAAGTTTGGTAGCTGCTTAAAAAGTTCTGGAGATAAGAGTCTTTTAGATAGGCTTGCTGGAGAACATAGTGCTCAGCTTGAAGAAGAAAAATCCGTTGTTTCAAATGCTCGGTCCGAGAGATCAAAGTTGACCAAAGGTTAGTAAAACATTTTTTTCAGTTTTTGGAACACTGTCATGAGCTTTTCTAGGTCTGCAACCATCAACTCCCCCCCCCCCTTTTTTTTAAGCAAATATTAAATAGCAAATTTGTGCATGTGCACCATTTCACCCTATTTCGGTGGCCTCGGCTAGGAGTGTTGTGCTTTGTTCGGGTACTTATTAGTAATGAGCCATCCGAGTTTTCCTGTCTTTCTCATTATATTTTCCTGGTTTCCCGTTTTACTGCTGACCTTCTTCGTCAAGTCGTACAGAACCACGCCACTAGTTCTAAGCCAAGCGCATTAGCTGGAATTTGCCCCGGCACAGTTTGTAAATCCACCGACCCCTTAACCACTCTTTCCGATCCTCAGATATTTTCATCGGTAGCTTACTTGAAACACGCGAAAATCAGTTAGCTATTTTGACATTATAGAAATAGAAGAGCTGCTGCCATCTAACAATCCATGCAAGAACTCAGTTTTCACTGCGCGACGCGATTTTCTCCAGTCCCTGATGACAATCATGGATGACGTTGAAGATGCCATTGAAAAATCTCAACGAGCAGCTCAGTCAAACCAAGCATTGCACGAACGGTAAGTTGCAATAAAAGATAAGATTTAATTACTCAAAAAAGCCAAAAGGCAGTGAGAACGAAATAAAAAAATAAAATAAATAATAAACTTGAACAATCATACTTCATTAATAAACTACTATAAGAAGAATTTTCGGCGCTGCAAAGCAATCCTAAGAAATCTTTTAGAGTGATGCGCAGCTGCTTCGGGGAAAATCGTATTTAGTAGAAGCTACAAGCTCACAGGACACTTAAACAAAAATCTGAGACCTGGAAATGGCCACCAGTCGCTGAACCAACAGATATATGAACAATCTTGCACAGCAAGGAAATTGTTCAGAACAACAGGCACTTCAGTGAACAACAGGAACTTCAAAAAGCTTAGACTATATTTCTTGCACAGCGAGGAAATTATTCCGAGTTTACAAAACTTTAGAAGCACTGTAAAAAAAAATCTTGCAGTATTTGCTACTAGGACCCCCCCCCCGAAACATACAAAAATAATCCTTTTTCATAGACTGTTCCCTATGATCTATGTCGTTTTTGTCCAACACGAATTTTGTCCCCCGAAAGACCCCCCCCCCCCCAAAAAAAAAAAAAAATTACAGGATACGGGCCTGGTAGTTGTAATAAAACCTCCGAAAGAAGCTGTAAGGCAATTCGGTAAACTAATATTACGTTGACTAAAATAAACAAACTTAGAGAAAGACCGGCCAAACTTGCTGCAAAAACCTTGCACTAAGACATGTTAGGATAGCAATAATCTAATTTATTTGTTAAAAGAATGCATGATTTATTTTTGTTGCACTTGGCGACACCGAAGTAGAAAAAATGGAAAAAAAACTAAAATTATATTGAGCTAGATCTAGCTAGATATTCCTTTTCTTTTTTGTTTCCTATTAGTAAGATGCTTCAGTTTCAGTCTGTAGATGATCATCTGGCATTACTTCTCAAGGGTATGGCAGTTTGATAGTTTTCTCCGATGCAAGAAAGTTTTAAGAGTAGAAAATTTTAAATTATGAAACTTCTGTACGCTCTTACTAGTGATGTTTTGTGAAGGTTAAGTGCTTATCTGTATTTGCGGCAGTTGACTACTTCCGCGGCACGGAGAGTTTAGACTATAGTCCTATCGGCTGGAAGTAGGACCTGGAAACCAAGCTTTAGATATGGCTCTTGTCAGACTACCACTAACTAATTTTCTTTGTTTTCAGTTCCACTACTTGTCTGGAAAGTGCTCATAAATCACTTTGCTCAAGCATTGGAAGATATAACATATCTGGCCCGTTGTCGCGCCCCGGCAGCAGTGAGATCAGCGGGGAATCGGTAAGTCCTCTAAATCGTACCTCGGTATTGTAACAGCTACCAACACATTGGCTGTGATCGGTCACTTCGAGCCTCAGAGCGTGTTCCACCCTACTAACTGTAGTTACTACGCATGATGTCACGAATTCCAGCTTTTTGCCTCAAGGCTGGAATGATTTTTCTATTTTTCCAGCAGAATATCATGACACGGGCGAATCCGACCAATCACGTTACAGAGCTCCCGACTCCACGCTTCCGAGCATGGTAAGCAAATTGTTACTATTTCGAGAACGTTGGAACGGTTGGCGTAGTAACTTTTCGCGAGGTTGGAACGAAAATAGTAACTCAATAGTTACTATTGTTAGAAGGGTGGAACACGCTCCAAGTCAGTCAATATATCGTGCAGAATTTTTTGAATGATTCCATACACTGGTGGATCCAGAAGTCTTCTTTTCAGTACAAGCGGGCTCGTGGTAGGGGTGGCGCCACATATCTTGGCATAGCAGAAAAGGGTATATAGACTTGGCCGATAGGCCGAAATAACTTTGTCCTTTTCCTAGCTGATTTTCATAATTTTGATAATCTGGACCCGCAATGACTCCTTCTGGTGGAAACCATGGAAGGCAAATATGGAATTTTCGATTTGCTGGCTTGGCCAGTCGTCATCCACTTAGTATGATACTGGTGCTTAAATGTTACGATAGCATATCGTAATTGACGTTAAAGGTGCTTTCGACAACATTTCGCACGCGTCGGCCTTCTTAGCTCTTATTGGTGGTGGTATTCCCTTATCTATTGTTACAGTTTTGAAATCTTGGTATGATGGACTTTTAGTAAAAATATTGGCACCTTCTTTAATTGTTTCTCTAACCCGATTGCAGTTGGCCGTGGAGTTAGGCAAGGTGGTATTCTATCGCCCTATATTTTTAATGCTTGTTTGGCAGATTGCCTCCGTTCACTTTCCACTACCCTTATTTCCAATGCTCGTGATGTTTCTTTTCTTGCTTATGCTGACGACATTATCCTTCTATGTCGTTCCAAAGCTCGTCTGATTGAAAATTTTAACATCCTAACCCGTAAACTCAAGTCTAAAGGTCTTACAATAAGCATTAAGAAGTGCCATTACTTTGCTATTAACAGTAAGGACCGAGCTGATTTGAATTGTGGTGGTTGTGTTTCTTTCCCCCTTTGCGATCGTGTTTCATATCTGGGTGTCCCTTACTCTGCCTCAGCTCGTGATTTTAAAGCTGCTTTAATTATACATATTCAAGAAAAGATTAGAAAAGCTTTCGGATTGATGATAAGATTTCGCGGTGTTTACCGGCGTGATATACTTGGATCTCTGTTTAACGCAGTGGCTCTCCCTCATGTCCTTTATCCTTCCCTCCTTTTCCGCCATTTCAGACTGAGTGATCTCTCAGCTATTCGGGTTTCTTATTTTAAGTATTGTAAATTTCTTCTTGGGTTCCCTATTTCGTTTAGTAATACTGAGATTGTTTCAAAATTTAAAGTAAAAGACCCATTAGTAATTGTTAAAAAGAAAGTTCAGAATTTTTACAGTAAGGCGGAGAATATTCTCCCAACCCACAACCTTTTCCCTTTTTTTACCGATAAGGCTCATTTATAGTTGTTTGCTATGATGATTGATTTATAGTGTTTTAAAGTTTCCAGTATTCTTATTTATCGTCGTGTATATTTAGACGCATATATTGTCTGTAGTTGTTTATTATGGTCTTATTTCAATTTTTGTACTCTTCAACTTTTGAGGGCAATAAAAGAATAATAATAATAATATTCCGTTCCCTTCAAACAATTTTTCGCTCGGGTTCTTCCAAAAGTCTTTGAATGTCAAGAGAAATTTATAGCTATGCGCTGATAACGAATTCTTCTTCTGACAGTGCACACGTCATAAAAGCGGATCGAGTAAAATAAACGTAAAATCGGAGCTGAAAAAACCTGTCAATAGCCAAGACAAGAAGTAGGCAATAGGACTGGAATCCTTTTTTAACTAGTTGAATGGCTTAGTAGGCGTTTTCTCCGCGTCTGGTAACATGATAGTCTCCTTTAGTGTCTAACAGTGCTTCAGAAAACACAGTCATTTGTTTTATTTTCTGTCAAGGTTTTCCCGCTTGTTAAAGTTTAATTGATTAGCTAGCGTATTATCTTGTATATTTATGTGAATACGGAGAATATTAAGGTCAGTACAAATTATTATAATTAGTAAAATTAAGGACGGTTGGGGCGGTGATAATGCTGATCACTGATGGATAAAAAGTAATATCCCTAGATCTTTAGGTCCACTTTAAAGGACTATCTATAATAATAATAATAAGTGTATTTCAAAGCCCATGGGCCATATGCAAGATATAACAAAAGGATACATTAAAAAAAAAAAAAAAAAAAATTACTGCTTCACGGACGTCCCTTATTTACCTTAAATCTCATTCCTAACGTATCGAATTTGCCGTGTTTGGCTCTATTTGAGGCATATCATGTTCCCGCTTATGCTTCCGAGCAGCTCATTGCGAAGAATACTATGCAAGTTGCCATTCTCTCGTCGAAGCAACGTGGCCGTGCGAGGCCGAAAACTGCCGTGGCGGTTCATCATGAAAACTTAGCAAACTTCGAAGCGCAATGAAAGAATATTGAAGTAAAAATGATACCGCAAGTTAGCTATAGAAGCTTGGGCTGAAGGACTATCTATCACTATAGAAACGGTACCTACTGGGACGCTTGAATACGCCGGAAAAAAAAGACAAAGAGCTTAGCGTGTAATACATGGAATACTGTGAAATATTGTTCTATGTCTTTCGGGTATGATTTCGTGTGCTTGTAAACTTCGGCTGATAATCTGCAAAATGTTCCCGTGAAATTCTCGGAACTTCAGTGCAACACTGTCCGAGTAATATACAGCACCATCTCGTTGAAATATCTTTTTTTTTTTGTAGTTGGCCCCTTCTCAGATGCACAAGCCGCGTCAGAAAATCATTCAGAAGAAGCTGATCTTACATGCAGCTGATGCAGCTAACAAAGCTGATATCTTTCCGACACCATTCGATGTTTCCAAGCCCACTTCATCCAATGGAAGCAATGTCGTCCAGAAGAGGATTGAATCTTTTTTTCCCAGGACAGAGATGAAAAGATTCGCAAGTAAAACGAGGTTCGTGTGCTTAATCGGATGTAAGGCAAAACATTTTGCGTTTTCTCGACAGTGACGAAGATTTGACCAAACTCTAATCTTAACGACCAAAATTTGCCAGTTCGACCATTCCTGCTAAGACGCTAAGAAGTAGTACCAGCTTACATTTGACGGTGCAAAACGGATGTGTCAGCTGCATTTTATTTGAACTATGTTTGGGCCCTTCTTGGCAAGGGTCTTCTTCAGGCTCAAGCTGTCAATGTGACTTCAGAACCAAAATGCAGAAGAATGTGTACCCTTTCCATGACTCAATCGACCAGCAAAAACAGCAGCCGTGTTCAGAAGGAAATCACACCACCAGCTTTATCTCCAACCAGTTTTCAGAGAAGAAGTTCACAAAATCAGATATTTGAGGAAGAATATTTAATTATTTTTCCACAAGTTCATTTTCCAGCTTGAGCGGCTTGAGCAGAGCAAAATAAAACTAGGTAGAGCGCCAAGCCCAAGACGTATTCTTTCCATGCTTCACAATCGGGCTTTACTTGTAGCGCCGCTCGCCACGTCTGTGGTATTTACAGCGAGACGAACTTGCGGGTTTAAAAACTTCTGGTAAAGCTAAGATCCGGTCTGCACATATCGAAGAAACAGGGGAAGTTGTATCTTTATTTTGCTGTTTTCAAATTTTAAGTTGTTGGAGCCAGCGCTGGTGCTCGACTGATTGAATATCAGTAGGGACGTTCTATATCACTAGCGGTGCTAGTTTCGCTGCTATTCGAGTCTGTGTCACTTTCTTCAAGTCTTGACGCTACTCCCTGGTTTTATTTTGCTCTGGGCCTGAGCATGAAGAGGACCCTTGCCAAGAAGGGCCAAAATATAGCTCTAATAAAATGCAGCTGACTTATCCGTTTTGCACCGTCAAATATGGTTCGCAGTTAGCTTGGGCTGAAGGAATAAGTATCAGCTCCTTGACGTAATAGTTGCGAATCTTTTCTATTCCCAACAGGAAGTAATGAAAATACAGAAAATCACGCCAAGAAATCCCAATCGGCTGCCCATGCCAATAATAAAGAATAACAAGGCTTCAGCAGCGTTTTTCAATTAAATAATTGCCGTTGAGTTCTTAAGCATTATTCGAGGCATTATTCAAATAGGCCTAACAAGCTGCATAGCGCTATGCGTGATTTTTGCGTCTTAAAACAAAAATTGAAAGTGAAAGGTACTTATCAATGCAACGTTCGGTGTTGTTACATTGAAACAATTTTTCGAGATTCTAAACATCAGAAAAAGTATTTTCATGCCCATAATATTGTAAAAAACTGCTAAATTAACGGATGGACAGCATTGGTCCAGGAACTAACAATAAGTAGTCTTAAGATCACAAAACGTCGTCTTTTGAAGAAAAGTTGTTACTTCAACTTTCAACAAAGTATAACTTTAGTGCTACCCGTGGCAACCCTGGCGACGCTGCGCTTTCCTCTGGCTGGCGAAACCAACCAAGCGATCTAATTGGCTCTGCATAAGACCAAATATATCCCGGCTCTATTCTCCTTATTACAGCTCCTTATTACAACCTTATTACAGCCCGCCCCGTGAAAAAGAGGAATCTGTAAACGCCGTACCAGACGTTATTACACCTATTTGAACAGTGCTGTAGACGTGTCATAACCGTCTAAAATATCCGAATAATACTGGTAAAATTAATACTGGCGAATAATAGCTCGTTCGGCTTCCTCAAACACTTCAAAAGATTTCTCTAAGACTACAGGTTCATGGACAAATTCAGGCACTCTTACGTCCACTGGAACCACGTGATGTCGCCAAGTTTGGTCTGAAGTCGTTTAGAGCCGGAATCTGGCCGAAACTGGGAAATTTGTTAAAAGTTCAAGTTTTATCTGAAGTTGATTAGAGGTCCGTTCGGTGTAGGGGTAAGGAGACATGTTTAGTTCGTTTTTGTGTTTTAGTTTCTTGCCGGACAAGTAGTTCGCCCTGAATCCGGCCGAAGCCGGTACTTCGGCAGATGTAAGGCAGGTAGTTTTGAACCCAATGAGATAGTCGATATAGCCTAGGGTGAGGAGAGATGCGGAACACTGACCTGAAACTAATCTTCTCGCCGGACAAGTAGTTCACCTGGAATCCGGCAAAATTAAGCTGGAAATTCGGTAAAAATAAAAGTTCATTATTAAGTCGATTAGAGTTTCGCGTCGCTAGTAAGGACGCGCGTTGAATCGGTTTTTGAACTTCATTTTCTTGTAAGACATGTGAGTCCACCGAAATTCGCCAAAACCCAAAAATTTGGTAGACTCGAAAAGTTAAATTGTCCAGTCGACTACTGAAATACGGTAATTCGCAAAGTAACTCATAGAAGGTTAGCTCAACCATTAGAGCGTCCGACTGCAGATCGAGAGGTCCTTGGTTTTCCTCTCGGTGTCACCAGCTGTTTTGGTCTGAATGCATTTTGCGTAGTTTGAGAGCTGGTAGATTCTCTTTTAAAGAGTCGCCATAAAGTACATACTTAACCTATATCTGAACTCTATTTTCCTGCCGGAAAAATGTTACCGAGAATGCAGCTAAAATAAGGAATTTCGTCAAAGTACGTATAAGAAATAGGGGTACACATACATGCTGAATCCATAGTTGCGTTTTTGCAGATACCATGGTATCTGATACCACGGTCTAAAGTCGTTTTTGCAGTTATCGTGGTATCTGATACCACGCTGAAAAGGCGTTTTTGCAGTTATCGTGGTATTTGGCCAGTTATCGCGGTATCAGATATTCAGATACTACGGTCCGACCGTGGTAACTGGTCGTGGTATCTGAAAAGTCATCTCACTTTCATCAAATTTTTTCAGATTGGTGAGAAAAAAGTTTTAGCACTTAGTGATGTAACTGGATATCTGTTTTTTTTTTGGGATTACTTCGAAAAGTGCAGTTTCGGCAATAGTCGTGTTTGCAGAGCAACTGTAGATCAGATACCATGTTACTGCAAAATACGACTATTTGCAGATCAGTTACCGTGGTAACAGATACCATGGTATCTGCAAAAACGCAACTAGTATGTACTTAGGATTTTAATTCTCTGCTGACTACATTACGCTTAAGTAGCCTAAAACTAAAAAATGCACTTGAATCCAATTCTTGCACCGTGTATCGGATACCACGATAACGGCAAAAACGACTAATTGCAGATCCAATTACCGTGGTGACAGATACCATGGTGTCAGCAAAAACGCAACTCATGTCTAAACTTGGTTTTCTGAAATGATTAGACGTTTCGCCGTAATTAGTCAATAAAACACTGCTACGGTATCGTTTATGTTTATTTTCAAGTGGCTGATCAGTGATAAATAATGAAAATGTCTAAGCAGTATCTGATCGGATGTCTATAAAAAGCGAATTTGGGATCCCATTGAAACATTGTTCTGTTCTTATAGAGGTGCCTCTCGTTCATCCAAAAGTTCCATCGAGTCCGAGTATTTTTCTATGGCAGATTCAGACAGCTATTACCCCTATGAAGACGCCCTGGAAGAATGGTGAGCCCTTCCACTTGCAATTTTTTCTTCTTTCCGTTTGCCGATAGTATTGTAGAATTTTAGCTTAGACAAACTGCAGTAAAAACCCATAGAATTGTACGTCCTAAACTGATATTTCCAGAGGGGCTCATCAATTGTGCAAACTTGTTTTGCAGTATAACTTGCTGTTTTCCTACCACATTCTCTCGTTGTTAATTTGTACATCGGGACATCGAAATAGGAGGCGGGGGGGGGGGGGGGAGGTGTTGCTACACGTTTCTCAATTAGTATCGTTTTTATCTCAATTCTCCTATTTCGAATTTTTTGACTAATGCAATGAAAATAATTCTCCTTTTCTTGCGTTTTTGTCAGAATTGAGAACGGGGAAAGCTTCACGATTCTGCAAAATCAAAAAGTTGCTTCGACAGTCACTCGTTCTCCGTTCCCCTTCCTGATTGGTAAACAAAGGGCGGATATTCAATCCGTACAAACAGGTTTTTGTCGAAAGCGAGAAGAGCAAAAACGTGAACTCTTACGAAAATCGAAAATTGAAGAGCGAGAACTGGGAACTGAGAATCCGACAAATTTTTTGTTTAAAGTATTAACGACTCGACGACCTATCTTTAAAAAAAGAATGAGCTTGTGCGAGCTGCCTTTCGTTTTGGCTCCATTTTTGGGACCCAAAATGTACGTGGAGGGATACCTATGACACCGCAAAAGTTGTCCGTCTGTGAGCACGATAACTCTCGAAAGAATGAGATGTTTTGATGAAACTTGGTGTGAGGATTCTTTGGTCAAGGGTTAGCTCAAATTCGTAGATGGGCTCTGTAGCCTTACGTTTAGGGGGGGGGGGGGCAGATTAAGGGGCAAACAAAATACTTTTAAACACGATGAACACGATGATGAAAATAATTTTTCCGCCAGACAAGCAGTTTGTCCGGAATCCGAAAAAAACGGAAAGATTGTTAAAAGTAAAAGTTTTATTTGAAGTTGATTAGATGTTCTTTATGGGGATAAGGAGATACGCTGAATTCATTTCTGAATATTTTTTTTTTATTGCTGGACAAGTAGTCCCGGAAATTTGGCAGAATGTAAAGCAGGAAGTTTCGGTCAGTATCGTCAATATAGATATGGCTTATAGAGGTCTACCTGAAATTGGTTTTCTCTGATGATTAGCCTGGCAAAAACATCTGACCCAATTCTCTGGATCAAATATTAAATTTTTGCGATCCCATCGAAACCTTTGGGCTTGTTTTTAATCGACCTAGAAGAACTTATAATGACAAGCCTAGCGTCTTCAGTCAGTGTGCAGGGAAAAACTCGCCGGTATAACTCCGTGAATATTGAGCGGGTGTTTTTGGGATCACAAAACGTAAGTGGAGGGATACCAATGACTTCGTAAAAGTTGTACGTGTAGGGCCTAGGGCTGGAAAATTGCTTTTAAAGTTGCAGCTCCCTCACCCACCCCGTTCTTGAGCAACTGGGCACAAATTGCCCAGAAGTAAAGGTCATTACCCTTGCCAGGAATCAACAGGTATCAACTTGAAACTTGGTAGGATTGTGAGCTTTGGGGTCTCTTTTTACTTTTTGCGAGTCCCAAACCCCACCCCCACTTGCTTCAGGGGCAATGGGGCCCAGATTCCCCATTTTTTAATGTTTTTAATTTGACAATAAATGGAGATGAGGCGATGAAACTCCTGTGTGCTTTTGATCATAGGGGCCGGGGAGGGTTGAACCACCCCGCCCCCCCCCCCCGTTCATTGGCAAGTGGGCCCAATTTGCAAAAAGAAAAAGTTTTCGACCCGTGACTGGAATCAAACTTTAAGCTTGTATTTTAGGAAAAAAAGGTGTAAATACGCATTTTGATGGGTCCCGACCCCCCCCCCTCCCGTTCATGGGTAGCTGGGCCCAGATTTCCCAGGACTTAAGGAGGAACGCAAGTCTAAGCTCGTTATGCCCGATTCAGAGAGGGTTTTGGTCGGTGAACAGATCAAAGTCAAAGGACTCCTTCTGTGCGATATCTATCTCAGTCTCAGAGGTCATCAGAGGGAATTGGGTTGTGACACTGACACCACATCGCATTTGCATCAAGTTGACGTTGCTGCTTTTTTGTAGCCTTGAAGTGCCTGAAGCAGCAAACTTCTCAAAATAGTTGCCCAAGGATGAGCAACAATACCAGCGTTGTATCTGGCGATCTGAGCTATGATCGCTTCATCAGGGTCGATAATCCCATACAGACTTGTCACAAAACGGTTGCTAGTCCATGGTGGAAGCCATAGGAGGTACTTCGCATATTTGTAATACGTAGACCGCAACTTTTTCTTATCTTCCTTTTGGAATATCCTCCAAGAAGGACTTAGGTACAGATAGTGGGGTAGTGCCATTGCATTGTACAGCTGGGCCAGAACCCACCGATCAAACTGTCGCTAATAAGCTACAACACGGCTATACGCGAAAGAAATCCGTTTCTGCAGATGACTCTGCAAAAGACGACGCGTTTCGAGCAGAGACCGACCAATAGGAATCCCCAGATAAACAATGTGTTCAGCAAGCCGAACACTAGCACCACCTAGCCTAACATCAACAGCAGACCCTGGCTTAGCATTAAACAACATCACTTCTGATTTCTCCTCATTAAACTGAAGACCTATTTTTACATACTCCCCTTGCAACTGGGCGAAATTCTCCTCTAAACCGCGAAGGAGGCGGCTCAGATTAAGAACATCATCTGCGTAACCTATTACCGATAGGTCAACCTCTCAGAATATATGTCAGATTTGACTTAGATTGCGGTTTAATAATAACCTATCCTTAACTACCTTAAACAATAAGCTTAGCAGAAATGATGGTGTTTGGCCTAAACATAGGGGTTTCTTACCTATGAAACCCTCGTACACCAGGTGTCAGTCAGGTATGCATACTAACTTAGTAGAATCAGTAGGCTATATCGGTCTGCAACATCACCGGGTGCTGGAGCTCTGTTGAGGATATGCACGTGATCCATGTTACTTTATTTACGTATTTAATTCTTTTTTTAACTGAAAGCCCACTGTAGTAATCAATTAGGTAAGAAGTGGAACGATATTAAAAAAGGAAACATTCATACGCGAAAGTTGGACCAGTCTTGATTTAAATAAAAGGGACTTCTTACTAAATCTGTTTGATATTCGTAATGGGGGACACCGGGACTCGAAACTCACTCGTTTAGTGCATTTGGCAACGTCAAATTCCATGTAAAAAAAAATCGAGCTTTAATTGTAGCAAGCCTGGACATGTTCCTACTTGTTGGACATGATTCTGATCAGTGATACACGGTGAGTGAGGGGGAGAATAAGCATAATATTGAGTGAGTTCCTCAGTTGTTGTCTGACACATGACAACTTCTAGAAACAACACATTTTAGCTCAACGTCTTGTATTTCAACTTTATCTCTATTTTTTTGCAATTTTTCACAATTTTTCAAGGAATATTCGTAATTTTGCAAGATTAAATGGAGGTATTGAAATTTTACGTCTATATCCGTATGTATGAACTAGCAACATCTTCGTTACCAAGTTCAAATGTTTAATATGACCTGTCTGAATTCCTTTTTATGGCACTTGCAGCCTCTGTCTCAAGTGCAATATATCGATCGTAATTCCGTCTGTCGGTCCGTCGGTCTGTCCGGTTTTGTTTCACACTTTTTCGAGTTAGGGTACTTCCAGATGTACTAGGACAATGAAACTTGGCAGGCGTATCGGGGACCCGACCAAACTAACCTGGAAATAATCAGTTTCTCGATCCGACCATCTGCGGGGGAGTGGAGGGCGGAAGAATCTGGAAAATTTAGGGCAGTTTGTCACACTTTTCCGAGTTAGGGTACTTCCAGATGTGCCAGTACGTGAGGGAGGGGAGGGAGCTGGAATCCGGAATATTGAGTTAGGCATAACTTTTCAACGGGTGATGGATTTGAGTGAAATCCATAATTGAACAAAGGACATATCTCGGGTGATCTTTTTCATGTCCGGGAGTTGGGGGAGGGGGAATATGTGACTGGCTGATACTAGAGAGATTGGGATGGAACTTTGTGGGAATAAGAAAAAGATGCTCTGGATAAATCTTTCAGAACTGGATTGACTCTGGCGACTGTGTGGGGGGGGGGGTCGGAATTCGGGTGATCACGATTTATTTCAATTTCAATTTCTTTTATTTAACGGTTTTTGAAAACCATAAAAAACAAAACAAAAATAAAACACTCGAAACGAACAGTACACTAAACTAAATCAATCAGGTCGAACGGGTTCCAGGTGGAACCTGGGTCACACGCAAAGACCGCTCCCATTCCAGCCACACAGGCAGAGACAACCTCAAAAGCGGGGCAGATGCAGCCCGCACAAGTGGATTAGACGACCTGAGAATCCTATTCTGCAGAGATAGAATGTTTCTCCTCTTTAGTTCAGGAAAAGAAGGAAGTCACTTAGATGTCACTTAGATTAAGGCACTTAGATGTGCTAGGTCGATGCTACTTATCTGGAATAATAGACATTTGAGAAGATTGGCTTAGAAATCGCCACTTTCCAAACCCGACTATTCCTTAAAGTACCAATCTTGATTGCAAAGTAAGAAAATTACTTTTAAGCGAAATATACATTTTCGTGATCTCCATGAGCCCATTATCATTTTGCCTCAAGGGTTTTGCTTACAAATGAAGTTCCAGCTCCATTAAAGTGCGCATGTTAACTGCAAAGTCGAAAAGTACTTTTTATCAAATGATTAATCTCAACTTAAGATAGCGGATTCAACAGCTATGGGGGAGTTGATGGAGGGGTGATCGGAAATTTCAAGGAACGGTTAGAATGGAGGGAACGGAGTTAAACTTGCTGGGGAGAACAAGCATTTATTCTAGATAAATCGTGTTCACAGTTGGAAAAAAAAAAACAAAAAAAAAAACAATTGGACTGGAGCCGGACAATTGGGGGTGGGGAGGGGTGGAGGGGGGTCTCCCAGAATTCCTGTGATGGCGTTTTTCAAGACGAAACTTGGCAGTCATATCAGGGACCCGAGCAATCTGACAGAGCCCTTACCTACTACATACAGCTGCAAGTGCCATATGAGTTCACAGCTCCTTTTTCACCCATCTTCATACTCTTCTTTACAAAAACATAAAAGCTGCACCCATAGCCAGCCCGTGTTGATCCTAATTAAACGAGAAAGGTTGTCTTCACTTGAAAAAACCGCCCGAGGCACTTACTTAATTTGTCCTGGGTACAGGCGTTGGAAGCTTTCCTCTTTCGCGTAAGCTGAAAATGTCGGTACTTACATGTCGGAACTTTCGAGTCGTATATTGTAATCCAGAAGTCGTTGAAATTAGCGGTCCCCCCCCCCCCCCCCCCCTGTCCTGAGTGCTTTGGGCCACCCCTGTTTGGGGATCCCACATAATAGGAGTATATTTCTTGAAAAAAATCAATTAATCTTCGTAATGTTCCATTTCCGTTTGAACTACTTCTAAATCGTATTTCCAATCAGAAACCTACACTGCTCGTTACTCTATTATTTCTTTTTACTATTGTTTTCATCATCTAGGTTTTCCAATTTAATTTGCCGCAGAATCTCGCAACAAGTTCCCGATATTTCTGAATTCTGACTAAATGTTTACGGAATTGTCGGCTCCTTCTGATTATTCCCCTGGGATCGCTGTGCTTTTTCATATAGTACCTTTTTTCCACCCATCTTCATATCCTTCTTTACGTAAACATAAAAGTTGCACCCATAGGTATCTCGTGTTGACCTAATTAAACGAGGAAGGTCGTCTCCGTTTGAGTAATCATCTGGGATTGCGTCCCTTTTTTTTCATGGACTTTAATGACAGGGTCGATTGAGCTGATTATTCCCCTGGGGTTGAGGCCCTTTTTCATGGATTTAATGATCCGGCAAAGTTGGGTCAACTGTCGGATTTTTAAATTGGGCGAAGGGACGGATTTCAGGAGTGGTCCAACTGACGGATTTCAAGGGTGGGTCAACTGACGGATTCCAGGTTTTGGCCAACTAACGGATTTGAATGTTGGGTCAACTGACGGATTTCAGGAGTGGGCCAACTGACGGATGTCAAGGGTTGGTCAACTGACGAATTTCAAGAGTGGGCCAACTGACGGATTTTAGGAGTGGGCGAACTGACGGTGGGTCAACTGAAGGTAGGCGAACTGACGGGTGGGTCTAGTGACGGGTGGTTATAGTGACGGGTAGACGTAGTGACGCGGGTGGGCGTAGTGACGGGTGAGCGAACTGACGGTGGGTGAACTGACGGGTTGAGTAGTGACAGCGACCCGTAGACCACCATCGAGAGGAGCAAAAACAAATAATTTAACAGTCTGAGGTATAGGGTTTTCACCTTTGAAAATTTCGGCATTTGTCAACTCGTCTGAACCTGGAAAATGTTGGAAACGTTTTTTCCAACCTTCTTCCAAACTTAAAGCTTAGGAATATAATGTTGAAGCATCGTAGACGTTTAGGACCCACGTTGGCGGGGCCTCGCAAAAATACAAGACCATTACAATAAATTTTCCTTGGTTGTTCGTACTGTGTGCATCTGCAATTTGATCAGCTCGGTCGAAAAAGTTTAAAGGAAATTAGAAAAAATTCAATAGTGCTAAAAATACATGCAGTGACCTCCATTTACTTTTATAATTGCACCAGTAACGGTTAACATATGAACGTGGAAATTAAGCTTTAGATATCGTTATTGTCAGACGATTGCTAAATATTTTGTTTTATTCCAGTTCCTCAGCTTGTTCGAAAAGTAGCTACAAGTTAGTTTAATCCAAATCGGAATATTTGGCATTTCAGCGCTTTTACTTGCAACATTACACCCGTACGAGAAACCGTTAAAAGTAAGAAAATCTACAAGCCTTATTGGATTGGAGAACACAGCAGAACAAAAGTTAGTGATAATACGGAACAATCACAACCATGTCAACGACAGAATCGAGAAAGAAAAACAGTAGCCGTGTCCAAAATGAAATCTCAGCACCTTACTCCCAGCAACTCCTTTGAATCACTCGCAAAAACAGATAGTTGTACATTATAGAGGTTGGCTACGCTTCTTTGACCCTCGGAGAAAAATAACACCAGGGAGTAGCAGCAAGACCTATGCTTTCCATGCTTCGCAAACGGGCCATACTCGTAGTGCCGCATACTACGCTTGCGGAATTTAAAGCGAGACAATCTTGTGAGTTCAGAAATTTCTAGTAAAGTTCTAGTGTTCAGAATACGAAGTTACAAGCCTTGGTGTTGTTGTTATTTTGCTCTGACCCTCAGTTAACTTTGAACACTGCCGTTGTCATTTACTTGTTGTGATAAAAGTCAACTAACAATAAGCCAACGTTAAGGTGAGTTTAATAGAAAGGTTGGTTTTGGTTTCTGTCATTGGAAATTTATTAAGTGGATTTGTTTGGAATTTATTATCGGAAGTTTGTTATTTTTGTTGTATGTTTATATTAACCATGCCCGATTAGGGTTAATAAATATCAATCTATATCAATATCAAGTGCTCCTAGGAACACTTGAATAAGTGTTCTTTGAGTCCATTAAGGTTCAAAGAAGCATACCTCTGCTTTTGTAGAGGTATGCTTTTTATGGCACTTGGCCGCACTTGGCGATCGCAATTTATGTCCGTCCATCGGTCTGTCGGTCCGGGTTTTGCTAGTTCGGGCACTTCCACATAAGCTAGTACGATGAAACTTGGCAGGCATATCAGGGACCCCAAATGATTAAGTTGCAAATAATCACTTCCCCGATCTGAGCATCGCTGGGGGAGTGGAGGGAGGGGGAATGCGGAATCTTGAGGCAGTTATATCTTATACGGATCTTAATAAAACTTGGTATTTGGAAAGACCTCGGATCTCAGACGATCCACGTAAAATCCGGACCGGATCCGGTGACTTAGAGGGGAGCTGGAGAGGGGAACCGGAAATCTTGGGAAACGCTTAGAGGGGAGGGATCATTATGAAACTTGGTGGGAAGAGCAAACACAAGTCCTAGATACATCATTGACATATCCGGACCGGATTCGAGCACTATGGGGGGAGTTGGGGGGAGGGGTTCGGATTTCTGATTATCCGTGCGTTTGGTACTTCCTGATGTACTACGACGATGCAAGTGGGCTGTTATATCAGAGACTTGAACAAACCGACTTGACTATAGTCGTTTACATTATCCGATCATCGTGGGGAGAGTGGAGGGAGGGGGAATCCGGAATCTTGAGGTATTTATAACTCTAGAACGGGTGATCGGATCTTAATGAAACTTGGTATTTGGAAAGACCTCGGGTCTCAGACGATCCACGTAAAATCCGGACCGGATCCGGTGACTTTGGGGGGAAATAGAGAGGGGAACCGGAAATTTTGAAAAATCCTTAGAGTGGAGGAATCAGGATGAAACTTGGTGGGAAGAGCAAGTACAAGCCCTAGATACATCACTGACATAACCGGACCGGATTCAGGCACTATGGGGGCGTTGAGGGGGGCGGGGGGCAGATTTCTGATTTTCTGTGAGTTCGATACTTCCTGATGTACTAAGACGATGCAATTGGGCTGGTATATCAGGGACTCGAACAAACTGACTAGACAACAGTCGTTTACATGATCCGATCATCGTGGGGGAGTGAAGGGATGGGGAATCTGGAATCTTGTGGCATAACTGTCGAACGGGCGATCGGATTCGGTTGAAACTTGTCGAGTGGAAAGAAGTGTCGTCTCAGATGTTCCGTGTCAAGCCCGGACCGGATCCGATACTTGTGGGGGGAGGGTGAAGGGGGACACCGGAATATTCGTGAAACGCCTAGTGCCGAGTGTTCGGGATGGAATTTCGTGGGAAGACAAGCATAAGCCGTAAATAGATTCTTGACAGAATCATATCAGGGCTCTTCAGGGGAGTCGGAGGGGTTTCCGGGAATTCTGGTGATCGCAAGCTAGGGTACTTCTAGATGATAATATAGATGGCACTTTACACAAGGGACTTGTACCCTTGTTGTGAGTCCTAGTTTGTCCCCTTGTTCTGGGTCCTGGTTTGTCTACGTGGCTCCGACAAGGGAGTATATATTCGAAAAATTGTTTATGGTATTGATCACGGTACAAGACCCTTATGTAAAGTGCCATCTATATTATTAATTTCCGTGACATGGGGATGTGAACTGGGTAGATGAATTTGCCTTCGGACGGGATCACTGTTCCTATGGCCGGCTTCTACCAGACTATTGTAGTGGTTTGCGAACTCTGTTCACAAGCACCTCGGTAGCTAAGTGGTAGAGTAACTGCCTTGTAAGCAGAGGACCTGGGTTCAAATCCCGGCTGAGGAGCATTTTTGTCTATCAGTTCACTACTTAAAAAAAAACTTCTAGATGTGCTAAGGACGATGAAACTAGGCAGGCATATTAGTGACCCGACTAAATAGACTTAAAGACCTGACACGATGCCCTACGAAAATGTAAGTTCCTGGCTCTGGCCATTTTGGGGGGAGTTAAGGGAAGGGGAGTCCGGAAATTACTGGCTTGCGTAGTTTGCGAACGGGTGGTCCGATTCAAGTGAAACTTTATGGGTTATGAGAACTAATGGGATCCAGCAACGGTATATGAGGAGGATCAGGCGGATACCGAGAATTTGCAGATATTTTCCGATTCGAGTCAAGCTTGAAGGACGAGAAGAGAAGATGTTAGAGATGCGAAGTTTATGTGTCCTAGTCGTGTTCTACCACAGTGGGAGAAAAGGGGGGGGGGGAGTGCTCTAGATTATCCGAGGTGGCGATGACGGAAATGCTCAGGCTCGCGTGAAATTATATATCTTATTTCTAGGTTCAATCCTAGGAGGATTGAAGGGGGGATTTTGTGACATTCTCATGTACTTACTTGTACCACCTACTAGCTCGTAGCTCTTGCTTTTTTTTTTTTTTTTGGCAAGGGTTAATTTTTCTATTCTGGCTAAGCCATTGCTAAGAAGGCAGATGTTGCATTCAGCATTTTCCAATAATTCATCCCCAGTGCTGCATTAAAAATCCCTAATTTTGAGTTTAACAAAAACAAACCTAGTGCTTCATAGCACTCTCAAGTGTACAGCATATAACCCATAGTACACAGCATAAGACGTATTCTCGCCATTCCCGAGGACTGGCACAGCCGAGTCACTCGGCTTTGGTATGTCAAGGGGACTCGCTTTCCACGTTCTCGGGACTCGCGAACCTCCACGGACATAGAAAGCTTCGGTTATCATCACCAGCATCAAAAATGTACTTTCTTTGAAATTTGATGGGGAGTCGATTTGGGGAGTTGTTGGTTTTCTGGGATCCCAAAACGTAAGTGGAGGGATACCTATGACATCGCAAAAGCTGTCCGTCCGTCCGTCCGTCCGTCTGTAAGCACGATAACTCTCGAAGGGAATGAGATAGAAACTTGGTATGAGGATTGTTTGGGTCAAGGGTAAGGTCGAGTTCATAGATGGGCTCCGTAGCCCTATATTTGGGGGTGGGGGAGGGGGTTCAGTTTAAGGGACACACAAAATATTTGTTAACAGCTAATGTGATAGTCGATTATGGGGTAAGAAGACATGCTGAGCACGATGGTGAAAATCATTTTCTCGCCGGACAAGTAGTTCGTCCGGAATCCGGCAAAAAACGGAAAGTTTGTTAAAAGTAAAAGTTTCATTTGAAATTGATTAAGTGTTTGATTTAGGGGTAAGAAGACATGCTGAGCACGATGGTGAAAATCATTTTCTCGCTGGACGAGTAGTTCGTCCGGAATCCGGCAAAAACCTTGAAAGTTGGTTAAAAGTAAAAGTTTCATTTGAAGTTGATTAAATGTTTGATTTAGGGGTAAGAAGACATGCTGAGTATGATGGTGAAAATCGTTTTGTCGCCGGACAAGCAGTTCGTCCGGAATCCGGCCAAAACCGGAAAGTTGGTTAAAAGTAACAGTTTCATTTGAAGTTGATTAAATGTTTGATTTATGGGTAAGAAGACATGCTGAACCCGATGGTGAAAATCATTTTCTCGCCGGACAACTAGTTCGCCTGTAATCCGGCCAAAACCGGAAAATATGTTAAAAGTAAAAGCTTTATCTGAAGTTGATTAGATGATATATTTAGGGGTAAGAAGAGACGCTGAGTCTGTATATAATGATCATTTTTTACCCGGATATTTAATTAGTCCGGAATCCGGTTGTACCCGTATTTTTTTTTTAAGTCAAAATTTTATTTAAAGCACAATGGACACTTCTAATGCTTTACTTTGTATTAAATGTTTCACAAATAAACATTCCCGACTTCCTTGAGAAGGCGCTACGAAAATCGGCCGTTTTCTTGTTATCCCTTGTCTTTACCTCTCTGGCATTTCGGCGATCCAAATCTTAGGAGCTGGGATATCGTGGCAGGAAATTCAAAAACTCCCAGCAATGCGTGATAGAAATGGATGTATTTGAGATGTCAACAAAGTCAAGCCGTAGATGCAGTTTACCTGATTGTTCTAGTGTTTCATCAGAAGTTCCATGGCTTAAAGTGCCTGTTAAAAGTTTTTCTTTATGGAATAGTTTCGTGAAGCTTGATTGGCTTGCTTTATAAAATGTACCAGAATATGCAATAAGCTTATAAAAAATAACATAGCTACAAAAATCATTCAAAAACAAATAACCTATTCAAATCTGAATTATACTAGCTAATTTATGCATAAAATAAAGATCTACTAATTATTATAAGAAACATCACTTTTATCTTTGTCCAAGCTAGTAAATTGAGCATGTACTGGCCCAAAAAATTACGCTTTGAAATATCACAGAGAGGAAACTGTTGAAAAAGCTACTGATCTAGGGGGTAAGCATTGTTCCTAGGTTGTTACAGAGTGGAATTGGGGTAGTTTGATGTGCCCATTGAACTTTAAAGTTGATTAGATTTCTTTATAGGGATAAGGAGATACGCCGGCTTCTTTTCTGAATTTTTCTTTTTTTGCTGGACTAGTAGTTCGCTCGGAATTCGGGCGAAACCGCAAATTTGGCAGTGGTAAAGCAGGAAGTTTCGGTTAATATCGTCAAAATAGATATGGCTTATAGTATAGATAGGTAGATAAAATATCTGAACTCGGTTTTCTCTGATGATTAGCCTGGCGAGACAAGACCGAATTGTCTGGATCAAATCTTAGATTTTTGGGATCCCATCGACACCTGTGGTCTTGTTAAACACATATTTAAAGATATTTGTTTTTTTCGGAGGAAGGCTGCACTAGTTACGCACGCATCAGAAAACTAGACCAGTAACTGCTTTCCCTTGTTTATTTACCTCTTTTATGCTACTAGCCTCTCATTTATTTCCCTCTAATTCTTAACCTGGTCTCTGTATTTCAGGTACCCTACTTTCATTATCCTGTACCATCACAATGCTAATTCAACATTTAGGTGTATGTCAAGAGTTAATTAAGTCTAGCCCCCTGGTAGCCCGGGGATGGAGAGCAGCGGTAGCCTCCGCTTTCTGTCCAGAAGATGCCAAAATGCACTCAGTGTAGTTGGGAAGCTTTCAGTCTCCGATGGGGATCCCCCAAGATATGTGCCAACGGGATTACTTTTGAATGTGAGTACACGTTTATACTTTGGGAACGCGAGTTCATCTCGGTTGTTTACGAGTGCCTATAGTGGGGGATAGTTGGTGTAGGTAGGCATACCCATAATATATAAGGGTTCCGAGCTCGAATCCACGCCCCGACGGATATATTTTCAACAGAATCACTTCGTCGTTCTGTTAAACATAGAGAACGGTTACCTAGAATTATCTTCGCACAAGAATGGGAAAGAGCGATGGTTGGTTGGTCGAGGGCAGTGAAAACAGAGGATTCTATCATGCTCAGTGCCGTCTTTTACCTTTGGTGGACCCTAGGCCATTCATGGGGTTTTGGCCCCATGAGACACAAACATAAAAACATCACATTAGCACGCACGATTCTTGGTCGCCACACTCGTCACATCTGAGCATAATTTCGGTAGCGTAAATGACGGTGCAACGTAGCTGGTCACACCTCGGTCGCAATGAACAAGGCTAGCACCCTTATCCTGATTTCTCAACAATTTGCACCCGCGCTTGGCCCCTGTTTTCCCCTGGCCTCCCAGCACAGGCCTAACCGGCCTAAGGGTATAGACGGTATTCATGCTAGCCTGCGTATTAAATGCTTCACAAATAAACATTTCCGACTTCCTTTAAAAGGCGCTACGAAAATCGACCGTTTTCTTGTTATCCCATGTCTTTACCTCTCTGGCATTTCGGAGATCCAAATCTTAGGAGCTGGGATATCGTGGCAGGAAATTCAAAAACTCCCAGCTATGCTTGATAGGAAAGGATATATTTGAGATGTCACCAAAGTCAAGCCGCAGATGCAGTTTACCTGATTGTTCTAGTGTTTAATTAGAAGTTCCATGGCTTAAAGTGCCTATTAAAAGTTTCTCTTTGTGGAATAGTGTTGTGAAGCTTGATTAGCTTACTTTATAAAATGTACCAGAATCTGCAATAAGCTTATAAAAAATAACATAGCTACAAAAATCATTCAAAAACAAATAACATATTCAAATCTGAATTATACAAGCTAATTTATGCATAAAATAAAGATCTACTAAGTGTTATAAGAAACATCACTTTTTATTTTTGTCCAAGCTAGTAAATTGAGAATGTACTGGCCCAGAAATTACGCTTTGAAATATCACAGAGAGGAAATTGTTGAAAAAGTTGCTGATCTAGGGGGTAAGCATTGTTCCTAGGTTGTTACAGAGTGGGATTGGGATAGTTTGATGTGCCCGTTGAACTTGAAGTTGATTACTTGTTCGAGAGGGAAAATGAACGTGTGGATATTCCACAAATTTCTTTTTCCAGCTTGAGCGGCTTGAGCCTGATGAGGAGCGTTGCCAGAAGGGTCGAAACATAGAATTATATTTATTCAAACAATGTTTACAACGGATTCGTCAGCTATGATTTTTCATCAGCGATATTTCGGCCCTTCTTGGCAAGGGTCCTCGTCAGGCTGTCAATCTTCTGGTTCAACTTCGGGGAAGGAAACAGGATTACAGGTTTGTTTCCTTCCCCGAAGTTGAACCAGAAGATTGACAGCCTGACGAGGACCCTTGCCAAGAAGGGCCGAAATATCGCTGATGAAAAATCATAGCTGACGAATCCGTTGTAAACATTGTTTGAATAAATGTTTCAAAGTCAGCTTGGGCTCAAAGATTATTTATAGAATTATAATAATATAAAACCTTACCCAATAAAATTCTAGTAAAATTTAGCTGACGGATCCGTTTTGCACTGTCAAATATGATTCTCAGTCAGCTTGTGCTGAAGGACAAGAGCTATGACCGATGTGCACAAAACTACACCTTCAACTTCGATATACTTTACCTTACGAAAGCCGTTACCCCCTGTAATCACATTCAATCGTAAACCGTTTATGTAAGAGCTTGAGGTGAAACATGGGTTGGGAGATTGACATCAGTCAACAGCTAAGCGTGGAAGAAGAGCGCGTCGGGTACGTTCTGCCCATCCACGCTATCGGGTATTTGGGTAGTGGCTAACGATCGAAAATAGTTTCACCTGGCCTGTCCGCACGAGTTGTTTGTTTGTTTCAGTGATTGTTCGACCATGGATAGTTCTACAGAGATTCGGTTGCGCGCGTAATGTAACACGGATGGTATGTTTTCCTAGCCTTACGTATTCCTGGGTCTGGGGTCGCTGCTGTTAGTTGTTTAGTCCTTATTAATTTCGTCGTTTTGACGCTGACCTTAATCTTAAAATGAATGAATGAAGTTAGTATAGAGAGATTACACCCTACCCGACGAAAATGGGTATTCTACACCGTAGCCTAATTCACAGTAGCAAAAACAAATAATTGAACATTGCGAGGTGTAGGGTTTTCCATCGGCGTTTGTTAACTCTCCTGAACCTGGAAATTGTTGGAAACGACTTTCTTGAATTTTTAATCATAAACTTGAACAAAGTTTACTGAGAAATGAAATCTTGAAGGTTTACCGCCTAATAATGTGTCCAAAACCCGACTCCTGGGCCTAGTTACTGTTTCAGAAATTTAAGGTGTGTAAGCAAGAGATCAGCCCGAATCTTCACTGACTTCTCTGCTCCCAGACTAATCTTGTTGTGAGAGTGCAGATTAAGAATATGCACAGACGATGGGGCTTTTTTAGTCGGATTTTCTGCACTTTCACCATAAAGTGGAAAAACCCAGCTTTCGATGCTGATCCCCTCAGGAATTCCAGTCCAGTCCACAACTGCCCGACCCTGGTCATTCGTGAGAACCATATGGTTGGCTGGTATGTCTGAGCTTGTCGATATCTTCATAAGCATTATTATGTTGCTGAATCTGAAGATAGATGAACCAGATAGTTCAGCGTTGTATTTCATTCCTGATTGCTACCTTCCCAGCTTCGTGGAGCTCGCTTTAAAAAGTAGTAAATTAAATTTGATCTGTGGACTTGTCTTAAGGAACCTAAGGTCGATCAAACATGCTCTCACCTTAACTGCAAAATTCAACTACATTTCCTCATGAGTCGGTGCCATATTGTTATAATCTCCTACAAAAATTTGTCACAAGGTAATAATTCTGCTAGCTTATTCGAATCAGATTATATCCTCTCCCTTTTTGTAGGAAACAGTTTCCGCGATATGCTCGCTCGGCTAAGGTTGTCAGCACAGATATATACGCGTCTCAAAACTCTTTTGTTGAAAACAGGATCAGCGTGAAGTTCGACAGTCCGAGCCGTGGTATTTGTGACTTTGACTTCCATCCAACCATGGAGAACGACTTTGGAATAGTTCGTTTGGTTTTAGGCTTAATAGAAGAAGATGGTTTCATGGTCTAGTCATCGTAATAGGAATTTACAAGTGGTAGAGCCGCCATTTCGACGGACTTTTGGACTGGTCTCATCGTCTTTGGTATCCCTGATCCCTTGGTCAACTTATTGTTCCACGACATTTGTAGTTTTTGTGATCCCAAAACGTAAGTGGAGGGATACCTTTTTTTATTTTATTTTTAATCCCGCGTATCATCTTTTCTAAAAAATAAGACTGTTTGCCTATGACTTTCGTAAAAGTTTGTCTGTCAGCACGATAAATCTCGAAGGGAATGAGATATTTTGATGAAACTTGATGTGAAGATTCTTTGGGTCTAGGGAAAGGTCTAGTTCGTAGATGGGCCCCATAGCTGTACATTTAGGGGAGGGGAAGGGGTTTCAAATTAAGAGGCGAAACACATATTTGTACTATATTATATATTATCGACTTCGGGGTAAGGAGCCGTGCTGAATCCGAATATGAAAATTTTCTCGCCGGACAAGTAGTTCACCCGGAATCCGGCTAAAAACAGAAATCGTGTGAAAAATAGAAGTTTAATCTGAAGTTGATTAGAGGCTTGATTGAATGATAGGGAGACATGCTGAATCCGAACATGAAAATTATTTTCTCGCAGGACAAGTTGATCTCCCGGAATCCGGCCAAACCGGAAAATTTGTTATAAGTGTAAGTTTTATTTGAATTTCATTAGATATGCCATTTATATATAGATATTCCATTTATAGAAGTTCGATGTAGGGGTAAGAAGACATGCTGAATTCGTTTTTGAGCTTTAGTTTTTTGCTAGACAATTAGTTCGCCCGGAATCCGGCGGAAACCAGAAATTTGGCTAAGTAACGCATGAACTTTTGATCAAAATCGTCAAAGTAGAATGACGTTCGCTATAGGGGTAAACACACACTTGGTTTCAAGGCCATATCGGGGGTTGGGGGGGTAGGGGGTTGACCTCCCCTCCCCCCCCCCCCGAAACATACAAAAATATTCATTTGTATAGGCTTTTCCCTCTGATGTATGTCTTTTTCGTACTTTTTTGTCCGACCCGCAGGCAAACCCCCCCCCAAAAGGCACCCCCCCCCCCCCGAAACAAATTCCTGGATACGGGCCTGCTTGGTTTCCTCAGATGATTACCATTGGCCTTCGTCTATTTCTGAATTTTATTAGTAAAATTTTCAAGGAGTCTGGCAAAGACCGGAAATCTCAAGCCCCAATTGTGTAGAGCAGATATTACATTTTTGGGATCCCTTCGAAACCTTTGGTCTTGTTTTTGACGTTCCGCCTGCACACCAAAGTTCTGCCTTTAGCTTATAAAAAGTTTTCGGTTAACCACGAGGTTCTTCTGCTACTAATTTTCTTTGGACAGCGACTTTCCTATCCCTTTATTTACATCCGATTTATGCGCCCCCTAATATGTCGCTGAAGCAGCACGTCTGTGGTTAAAAAAATAAAAAAAAAATACTTCATTTATGGAGCTACATCGTATAGCGCGTTGAACTGTAACTGTATGTCATCTAGCGAAAACTTGTAAGGAGAGAGAAGATTGCCGGGAGATCATACTAGCGAAATGAACCTGAATAACCATGGACAGCGGCAAATTTCTGTCTAGGCAAACTAAGCAGCTGCCTAGGGGCCCCAACCTCGGAAGGTACCTCAGCCTGGGGCCAAAGGGGTTACTATACTCGTTAAATTTCCTCGTCCCTACCAAAAGCCATTGGCAACTAGGTCGAACCAGCACATGACGGTGTAGATAGATTGCACCCTACCCGATGAAAACGGATATGGCTACGCCGTCATCACGGGAACCTAACACAAAAAATTAAAATTGGGAGGTATAGGACTTTCAGTTTTGAAATTAAATTATCAGCGTTTGATCATCATTCTGAGCCTGGGACTTGCTGGAAAGTTAATTGGGCTATTCCTTAATCGTATATTTCTATTTTTGCAAAAGAGTTTCCATGGAAGTAAGAGCTTGAAGGCTTCAAAGTTTGAACACAAAAACAGAGTCTCGAATCCTATTGGTCGGTTACGACGTGTCGTTCAAAAACCAACCAATAGGAAGCATCTTTCGTTTTGGTAGCGAAAGTTTCAAGCCTTCAAACTCTCATTTCTGATCAAGCTTTTCTATAAAGCTGTGATTATACAATTAAGAAAAAACTAGGAATCGTTTTCAGCTATTTACAGGCTCATAATAGTAATAAAACATGGATAATTTGGTCTCATAGCCAAAAGCCCTATACTACACAATGTTAAATTACTCTTTTTCTACTCCTATCCGTTTTCGTTGGGTAGGCTGCAATCTCTCTATTCTCTGTTTTGGCTGAAGGTTGAAAGCTGAAAATTACGCTAAAGAAATAAATAGAAATAAAAGTTTATGTTTTACGAATTACGAAAAAGGTGGCCCCGAATCACTTTATCGCCTAGAGAAATTTCACTTATTCGTTGGGACTAGACAATAAACTGCAATTATGGACCCGTTTTTTTACCGGAATTTCTTTCTGGAAAATAATACTGTTTCACATTGTTTATTGAACTTTTTAGGGTCCTTTCGATCGTTTTTTTTTACTATATGCATACGTCCATATTCGGGATTTGCTTCCAACGAGCTGTCGCACTTTTGACCCCTTTCCTCGTCATCAACCAACCAAATGCACAAAAATTCTCTTCATTTCCTTTCTTATCTCTAATTGTATTCGCAGTTTCTGGGACGATAAGGTTGTATCTGAGCGAAAGTGCTTTTCCCTAGTTGATTTTGTGATAGCACATACACAGGAGACACGTATTCTCAATGAGAGTTGGTTTCATCACCTTCTCGTAAAAACATTCATTACTATTTCAGGGGACCTGCTTGGTATTCACAGAATGGTAGACGAAGAGAGAAAGATATACGGTGAAAAGATTGGCTCTGATTCAATAGTCAAAAGTGATCAAGTGAAAAAGGAAGTGCCGAAGTTGACTGTGATAACGCTGAACAACTGTGGAGCCGCTGATCGTGTGATCAAGCAAGATTCGAATGGAAAAAGGATGAAAAGCGAGGAAAAACTGACCAAAGGTAAGCCGGTGACGAGCTGTTTATAATTATTTTAGGACTAACATACGAAATTTTTCCGCCTGAAATCGACCCAGACAAGACGAAACGGATTTCTACCAGATTCCATGTTACTTTCTTCATTGGATCGACTGAAATTTCGGGCTCGACCAGAGTTTCAATCGGGCAAATCTGTTTCGTGTTGTCTGGGTCGATTTCAGGCAGGAAATTTCCGTGCGGGAACCGAATAGACACCAGTTCAGAGGTCGAAGCGGATTAGTCTCGGTTTGTCTACCCGAAACTGATTATCAGCATCCTTTATACAGACATATTACAGTAGCAGCCACGACCACTCGGTCCTGTACCTTTCTAGACTTACCCCCTGTTGAAGAAAAAGGATCTAGCAGCTATTCGACTAGCATGCTTCCGCTACTGTAAATTCCTCCTCTACTTGCCAATTTCGTATAAAAATTGAAAAATGATAAATAAATCTTCAGTAACTAATATAACTGTTAAACTTGACGAGCTGCATAGAAATCTGTCGGTCGCCGCGTTTTCTTCGCATCACGGTCTTGTCTGTTTGTTTGAAGTGTATCTGTTCGAAGGGTAAATTTGTATCCTAATTTAAGTTGTGTTTCTTTCTTTTCTCTATGTATTCCACTATTTCTATTTTATAGAATTGGGTTAAGAAAAAGATCCGTTCATCCAGTAGATTCATAAGTTAATGCACATAAAAGAGATCACATTTTGAATACGAAAAGATAATGGAAAACTGCCATCGTCGGGAGGCTCGTGCCTTTATTTCTTCTCAAGAAACACAATGAAACATATCCTAGCAGACTTTGCTGAAACGTTGATGAAGGTGATCCAAATTTGGGGACTCATAGGACTAAAACACAAGATGGCTCTGAACTGGAACCATGGAGAATTACAGACCAACATGGGCGCAGGCGAGACAGTCCTGTTCGTATGTCTCTAATGAATCAAAGAGGTGGGTCTGCATTTAATTTGACACAGGCCAACACGGTATTACGGGACGCGCCCATCTTTTTTAACGATTGAATTCTCGATACGCATCCGTACTGGAAGCTCCGACGCATTTTCAGTTCGTGTGTGATATGTAATGATGAGAGTTCATACCGAACGGAAAGAGTAAAGAAAAGCTAAAGTAGTGTTGGCTTTTCATTTGAGTTATGAGATGTTTGAGGGCCGGTGGACGGAAGCCTTACCTGCCTCATAGCATCTCTCGTCTCCCTTTCGCCCCCGGAAAACGGCTTCGCTCTAAGTTCGGTACTGTTGTTGTGCATCAGATCGATCAGATGGACATCGTTCCAACCTTTTCTTTATCTCTTCAATTGTTAATACATCTTTCCCCATCTTCCCAAACCCCACCTCCACTTGGTTCAGGGGCAATTGGGCCCAGATTGCCCATTTTTAATGTTTTTGATTTGACAATAACAGGAAATAAGGCGATGAAATTCCTTTGTGCTTTCGAGTCACGGGGACCGGGGAGAGTTGAACCACCCCCACACTCCCCGTTCATGGGCAAGTGTGCCCAAAATTGCCCATGAAACAAGTTTTTGACTCGTGACTGGAATCAAACTCTAAGCTAGTATACTTGAGGAAAAAAGGTGTAAATTCGCATTTTGATGGGTCCCGACCCCCCCCCCCCCCCCCCCCCCCCCCTCCTCACGTTCATGGGCAGCTGGGCCCAGATTTCCCGTGAGTTTAATTTGTCTATGACAGGTCTCGAGTCCAACTCTTCTATATTTGGGGAGATATATCTATGGATGAGGACTTTGTGTAACATCAACAAATAAGACGACGCGACGTACTTTAATCTTTAATGAACAGTTGGGAACTGGACTTTTTTGTCATATGATCGATGATGTGCCATTCTTAATGAATTGTGACAAAGGGGGCATTAGTCTGCTAGGAATTGGTTTATTGCACATGTTATAACCTTGCTAATGGACAAGAGCTGTAAAGGGTGGGAGTGGCAGGCAGCCCATTCAGTGTTCGAACAAATACTATTCGTGCAAGATTTTCAACGTTTCTTTGGATTTATACTGGTTTATACATTTAAAAGCTTTTAAAGGGGGGTGATTACAAGGTTGTTTCAATACTTGTTTGGATATTGGGGGTGAGAAATGTCTTGGTTCTAAAACTGTTTGTATATAAATGAGATAAACGTTTTACTGTTACACTCCACGTCTGAGCGCTTGCGCACTTGTTGGAACAACCGGTGACTATTCTCCAGTCTTATAACCCGTTTTTGAACTAACCGGTATCCGGTTTTACCTCACCGGTGCTGACTAACCAGAACATGCTCAAGGGAGCCCGGCTTTACCGACGAGTTAGCAAGTTTTGATCAGCTCATCGGTGAACCAAAAAAAAGCGCTATAAGAGAACAAGACCTAAGGTTTCGATGGGATCCGAAAAATCTAGTATTTGATCTAGACAACTGGGTCTTATCTTCGCCAGATCCAGTATTCGCCAGGCTAATCATCTGACAAAACCAAGTTCAGGTATACCTCTATCAGCCATATCTCTTTTGATGATACTGACCGAAACTTCCTGCTTTACTTCTGCCAAATTTCCGGTTTCGGCCGAATTCCAAGCGAACTACTTGTCCAGCAAAAAAAAGAAAACTCAGAAAAGAATTCATCGTATCTCCTTATCCCTATCAAGGACGTCTAATCAACTTCAAATAAAACTTTAACTTACAAACAAATTTCCGGTTTCAACCGGGATCCGGACGAATTACATGTCCGGGTGAAAAATTATTGTCATACAGACTCAGCGTCAACGTCAAATAAAACTTCTGCTTTTAACGAATTTTCCGGTTTTGGCCGGATTCCGGGCGAACTACTTGTCCGGGTAGAAAATGCTTTTCATATAAGTGTTCAGCATGTCTTCTTACCCCTTAATCGAACATTTAATCAACGTCAAATGAAACTTTTACTTTTAACCAACTTTCCGTTTTTTACCGGATTCCGGGCGAAGTAATTGTCGGACGAGAAAATGTTTTGCATATTCCTGTTCAGCATGTCTTCTTACCCCATAAACGACTATCACATTAGCTGTTTAAAAATATTTTGTTTGTCCCTTAATCTAAACCCCCTCCTCCACCCCTAAATGTAGGGCTACAGAGCCCATCTACGAACTTGACCTTACACTTGACCTAAAGAATCTTCACACTAAGTTTCATCCAAATATATAATTCCCTTCGAGAGGTATCGTGCTGACAGACGGACGGACAGACGGACAACTTTTGCGATGTCATAGGTATCCCTCCACTTACGTTTTGGGATCCCAGAAACCGGACAAAACACCAGATAAAACAACAGAGACAGCCCGGAGTGCAACGAACGCAGCTAGTATTACACCAATGCACCACGTTGAGATGCGCTGACTGATTTCCACTCGTCGGCACGGACACAGACTACACAGACGGACGGGCAACTTTTGGGATGTCATAGGTATCCCTCCACTTACGTTTTGGGATCCAACAAGTGCGCAAGCGCTCAGACGTGGAGTGTAAAAGTAAAATGTTTATCTCATTGTATATACAAATAGCTTTAGAACCAAGAAATTTCTCATCCCCAATAACCAAACAAGTATTAAAATAACCTAATTTGTAATCATCCCACTTTAAATGCTTTAAAAGTAAACAAACCGCCAGTAAATCCATGGAAATTCTGAAGATCTTGCACGAATAGCTTGACTTCAAACACTGAGAATGGTCTGTCAGCCAGTCCAACCCTTTGAACCTCTTTCATTAGCAAGGTAATAACAAGTACAATAAACCAAATCGTAGCAGCCGTAGCAGCCTTTGTCACAATTCATTAAGAACGGCATATCATCGATCATATGACAAAACAGACCAGTTTCCAGCTGGTAATTAAAGATTAAAGTACGTCGCGTCGTCTTATTTGTTGCTGTTACACCAAATCACCAAATCCTCATCCATAGGTATTTCTCCCCAAATATACAAGAGTTGGACTTGAGACCTGTCAAAGACGAACTTAACTCAACTGAAATCTGGGCCGGGGGGGGGGGGGGGGGGTCGTGACCCATCAAATGCGTATTTACACCTCTTTTTCCTCAAGTATACCAGTTTAGAATTTGATACCAGTCACGGGTCATACATTTTTTAATGGGCAGTTTGGGCCCACTTGCCCATGAACGGGGAGGGAGGGGGTGGTTCAACTCTCTCCAAACCCTATGATCCAAAAGCACAAAGGAATTCCATTGCCTTATTTCCAGTTATTGTCAAGTTAAAAACATTAAAAAATGGGCCATCTGGGCCCAATTGCCCCTAAACCAAGTGGCGGTGGGGTTTGGGATCCGCAAAAAGTAAAAAGAGACCCCAAATGCTCACAATTCTACCAAGTTTCAACTTGACACCTGTTGACTCCTGTCACGGGTAACGAACTTTACTCCTGGGCAATCTGGGCCCAGTTGCCCATGAACGTGGTGGGTGGGGGAGGTGCAACTTTCAAAGCAATTTCCCAGCCCTAGGATCTACATGTACAAGGAATTTCATGTTCCTATGTCCAGTTCTGGTCAAGTTATGAACGTTATTCACTGGACAATCTGGGCCCATTTGCCCCTGAACGGGGCTGAGGTGGGCGGTGGGACCCCAAAAGGCACAACTAGACCCCAATACCCCACTAGTATACCAAGTGTAAACATCATACCTATTGATTCCTGTCACAGGGTAACAAACTTTACTCCTGGGCGATCTGGGCCCAGTTGCCCATGAACGTGGTGGGTGGGGGAGGTGCAACTTTCAAAGCAATTTCCCAGCCCTAAGATCTATATCTACAACAAACTTCATCGTCATGTATCCAGTTCTGGTCAAGCTATGAACATTATTCACTGGGCAATCCGGGCTCATTTGCCCCTGAACCGGGTGCGGGGTGGGACCCTCAAAAGGCACAACTAGACCCCAATACCCACTAGTATACCAAGTTTGAACTTGATAATTGCACTGGTTCACGAGTTATGAGCTCCACAAAATACGGTGAAAACCGGAAACCGAAAACCGGAAGCTGCTACAGCGCTCGCAATAGTGGATTGTTCCAAGGAACACTCCACTAAAAACCGGGACAAAACACCAGAGACAACCCGGAGTGCAACGAACGCAGCTAGTGTTACACCCCTGCACCGCGTTGAGATGCTCTGACGGATTTCCACTGCTGCCCAGGGAAGAGTCGAGCTTCATTGCCGTCAACGTTGTCACCGCCACGACAACTACTGACTTAGCTATGACCCTTGAATCCCAGCCTTGATCAAAAGGGCTTCAGGAAGGGATAAGGACATCCTAGAAAATGTTCAAAGAAGAGCGACAAAGATAATCAGCACAGTTAAACACCTTCCATACGAGGAACGGCTAAAGCTCCTGAAACTCCCGACACTAGTGTACCGAAAAACGAGGAGACGTAATCCAGGTGTTTAAGCTACTGAGCAACGATACTCTTCTTCAACCCTTCACACATGACAAATCAGGGAGAACACGTGCGCACTCAAGACTTCTGGAGAAGCCATTGTCGAAAACAAGAACCCGGAGTCATTTCTTCCGGAACCGAGTCATTTCACTTTGGAACGATCTGTCGGAAGAGTCTGTTACATCAGAGACTGTAGATGTCATCAAACAGTCTGTGGACACTGGATGGCAAACAAAGCCCTGGAAGCTGTACTGGGATGCGCCGGAATCCAGTACCAAGAACTACACAAACCGATTACCAGAATAATTGCCCGTAGGAGCATCGCATCAGGATTCAGATTTCCGAAGTACAATTTAAAGGTAATTTAAAGGAAGAAAATGGGGTCATGGTCAGTACATTCATCCTTTCATTTAAATCCTGGCTACGGTCTTCATTCGAGATGACCGTTGTGAGCTCCTATTATACTCAGCCCACGTCGTTTGATCCTATGAAGCATGGTGCTTTCAGGAGCGAGATGCATCCTCCTCCTAATGAAGAAGTCAGTGGTTGTCAGAAAAATCGTTCCGCTTATCCGCATTGTAATCTTGCGGGATGTGAAGCTAATTCGACTTATCAGCAGAGACACGTGACCTGACATCACCCACGCAGCTCTGTGCTTTGTGACTAATAGTCGACTGTCGAATTGTGGCAAAATTCCAAACTAGCGAGAGTTACCATTCATTACACTGATCGATTATCTGTTAGTTCCGCCCAAACGCACGCCCGTGAATCCTCCAATCTGATCAGTATTTGTGCTGATGATGCAATCAGAAACTTATTGTTCCGACGGCTTAGACGAAGGATTACGTTCCGTGAGGTTAGGTTTCCGCATGCAAGGATTTGTGAGAATCCGTCAAGAAAGCTTTTCCGATATACGAAAATACAGTTCACTCGCGATATTCTGGAATTTCGTGAAACGACAATTCGTATGTTCTCTAGTGTTTTTTCTTCGTTTTTTTTTTGTGGTTTATGGCACTTGTGCTGAAATAAAACTAATTGATTGATTGATTGGAATACGCGATGGGGGTCCTGATGTGGCCAAGATCTGATTTAAGAAAACAGATTGCCCTGACCTGACACTTAAAACAGCAGAACGCCTGATTGTGTCTTCTCGGTCACAGTTTGGCACGTTCGTTCACTTTTCGAATGGTAAAGCCTATCTGCGAAAAGTTCATGTTGAGATTGAAGTTTTGGCTCCAAATAACGTTGGCTGACAAATCTTCGGATGAATCACACTTAGGCAGTGGAATCAGGAACAGCCAAAGCCAAGATGTCAGAAGGGCCTGGCGCTCTACAGTCGGGCTTCGTTGAGAGACATGTGATCCAGGATTAATTCGTTTTCCCACTGCACGAACTGTTGAGCACTTTTGGGTGAATGTAGCAGAATTAGCCCCCAGGCTTGACGTTACTGAAGCAGATTTTCTCATGATTATTTCTTTCGCGACGTGTGAGGCTGTGAAATCAACTCTTGCTCTGACAAGTTGAGCTTCCCCTTTGGGCAAGTGCCATATACCGATCACTTTTCCGTCGGTCGGTCGGTCCCACGATTGTGAGTTCGGGTACTTCCAGACGTGCTAGGACGATGAAACATGGCGAGCGTATCACGGAACGGACCAGACCATCGTGAGGGGAGGGGGAGACGGCGGAATCCGGAAATTAGGGGCATGCATAACTTTTGAACGGGTGATCGCATGTTAATAAAACTTGATATCTGGAAAGACCTCATGTCTCAGATGTCCGTTCAAGTCCGGACCGGATCCAATAAATCTGGGGGGGGGGGGGGTCCGGAGGTGGGAAATTGAAATCGTGTGACACCCTCAGAGTGGAGCGATCGGGATGAAACTTGGTGAGAAGAACAAACATAGGCTCACTGACTGCTACATCACTGACAGAACTGAATATGGTTCAGAGACTTTGGCGAGTTGAAGGGGGGTTCCGGAATTCCGACAATCCGGAGTTAGTGTACTTCAAAGTAGACTAGGACGACTAAACTTGGCAGCCACATCAGGGACCCAACCAGATTAACTTGGAAATAGTCACTTGCCCTTACCGACCATCGTGGGGGATGGGGAGACGGCGGGATCTGGAAATTAGTGGCATGCGTAACGTTCGAACGGGTTATCGGATCTTAATGAAACTTGATATCTGGAAAGACCTCGTGTCTCAGATATCCCACTTCAAAGGCCGGATCCGATGAATCTGGGAGGGGGGTCGGAGGGGAGAACCAGAAATCTTGACAGGCATAAGACTGGAGGGATCAGGATGAAACTTAGTGGGAAGTACAAGCACTAGTCCTAGGTATTCCAGTGATAGAACCGGACTGTATTGGGGCACTGAGGGGGGGGGGGAGTTGGAGGGAGGTTTCCAGAATTCCGATGATCGCGAGTTAAGGTACTTCCAGATGTGCTAGGACGATGAAACTTTGCTGGAGCATTAGAGACTTGGCATCATTGGCTTAGGCATTGTCAATTCTCCGATCCGACCATCCTTTAAAGAATCATCTTAACCGTAAAGTACAAAAACAATAAATTTAAAGCAAAATTTACTTTTTCACGATCTCCATCAGCACATGATCATTTTTCTCCCCAGAATTTTGTTGAGAAATGGATTTCTAGCACCCTTAAAGTGCGCATCTTAACCGAATAGGGGAAAAAATACTTTTGACCAACCGATGTATAATCATAATTCCGATGAGCCAAGTTTTGCCTTAAGGATATTGCTTACAGGTGATTTCTAGTGCCCTTAAAGTGCGCATCATCACAGCCAAGTGCACAAATAAAATGCTTTATAAGAAACAATACATTCTCTGATTTCCATGATCATTCTTATCTCGATGGTATTGCTGACAAATTATCACGAAAAACTTTTGTATTATACAGACGTCTTCACCCCTCTGATTAAAGAAAAGAAGATCGCAGTAGAGTAGCGCAAATAGGGTTTCGAGCGTCATCCGCACTGGTCAGTAGTGTAGGACTCCGCGCATTCCTCTGCAACTTCAAAAGTAGAGCATCACTATACTCGATATGTATCAATAACACGTTTTGCAGGACAGTTTTCTAATTGCCTCCCCAGCGTGTCCAACGGTCCTATCCAATTCGTACTGTATGGTCCGAGATCGAATCGGATGCTTGTGTACCCGAACGGTCTATTTAGAGTGATGGCGTGTTGTCTTCCTTCACCGTTTTCGGCTGGACGTCTTCCTCGGTTAAGGTATCGGTAGAAAATGATACTCTGTTTTCCATGGCTTGTCGTTGTCGGTTGGCTGGGCACGTGGCATTTTGCACTTATCAGGTTGCATCACGGTGTGTTCAGAAGCTGAAGCGGATTATAGAACCAAAGCTCAGTTCTAAACCTGTAGTGACAGCGGCTTTACCTTTGTTTTACCCCAGGTTCACCTAGGTATATCCTGGCGAAGTTTTTTGGTTTGCTTCAGTCTCCATCTAGTGGCCGGAAGATCTCCTTTTTTACTGTAAGAAAAGCGCGATGACAAAAAAGGAAGAGGTTGCAGTCTCGATACTGCCGACCATTTTCGCCGATGCGTACTTCCGAACTCGGATTTGGTGGCCTGGACCGTCACTAGCGGCCGGAACCAAATCTCCAAGAAAGACAACTCCTGGCAAACCTCCCCTATCCCCCATACTGAAGCGTCATAAGAGTCTGCAAAGAAAAAGACTCAAAGTACACCCCACAGCTGGAAGCTCGCCGGCAACTGCCCCAGTTTCCCAGAAAGTGGCTTTTGGTGCAAGGTCTTCCGACGGAATTATGGCTGTTTGTTCTGAGACAGGATTCATTAGACATGGTACGTGCTCTATGGACTGGCCTTTCTCGAGCTAACGTTCGCTTTATTAGACGTTGGCTTGCTCTGATGAAAAGGATAATGGCTCAAAATAGCGAATCTGCAGACTTGCGGGTGTCGTTCTGCCGACAGAATGCTGGATTGTAGTGTAACACTCACGCGTAGTCACGGATTTATCCTGGAAGGAGGGGGGGGGGGGCAATATTAATGAGTGTACGAACCAGTGAACAGTTTCCTTTACTCACCGCACCGATGAAGAAATAAGTTTTGTGAGAAAAAAAAATAACGTGTAAAAGAATAGAAACCGACTTAAAACGATAGTCCGTTGTTTTATTTGATCAGGTCTCTTCAAACTCGTTTAAATCGATCAGTATCAATCAATTTGCTTTCAGCACAAATGAAAATTAAACAAACAAAAACAAAACGTTAAAGAGCATAATATGAATTGTAGTTTAACTACCGCCAAACAGGTGAAAATAGTAAAAAAAATACTATCAGCAACTAATGAGAAATGTTTTGATTGATTATCATGCATGACTTTCTAACCATTCAAGACTATTCCAATTACACTTATACATGAATCAGTAATAGACAGAGCCGTTGATTCCTACACTGTCAGAAGTTACATAACGACAACAGAAAGATTCGCGGTTTCAACAGATAACACTTTGGGATGTTATCTGTTATGTTTCTTTCGTTCCTGTTAGTATTTTTACCAATTGAAGGTGTTGTTGGAGATCTAGGCACGAAATAGTGTAAACCCTAGGTCATAACACTTTATTTCTAAGTGAAAAGATGTTATTCTTGAAAGTGTTATACGCTATCTGTTATGAAACTTCTGACAGTGTAGTATACCCCAACTCTCCAGTTCGTCACGGCATGTTTGGTTACAGACTTTAGCTTCTGAATTGGCTTTGTTTCTGCAACCCCCACTCCTCGTGAGTACCAAGAAATTGTACCGGAAATTCGCTCGGTACCGTGAAATTCACTCAAACTTCCAAAGACTCAATCAAGAAGCTGCCGTCCCGGGATTGGTCTGCACCTCAGATGCCAACGTCAGCGAGGAAATATTGTTATTTAGAAAATTCCTTTTTTAGTTAAATTAGTTAATTGAGTACAAATTTTCGCGTCCGTATTGTGGGCTCTTGGATTTGTATTCCTTTTCACGGTAGGAGGTCTAACTGGGTTATTCTTTCTAATTCCAGAATTGATATTATCTTACATGATACATACTGGAATTCCATTCCCTGACCACCCGAACTATCAAAGTTTTGTTCGCCGTTGGCTTAGCCGGTTGCTTAATTTCCGTTTTCAGCCGCCGTCGAAGTTCACCATTTCAGACCCTTTGCTTGATTAGTATTTTACGACTCATCTACGTTTGTAGCAAACTTCGAACTTGCTAGCTCACGAAGTTCGACAGTAAGAGTCTGAAAGACAGTGAAACTGTGACGGGCGACCAAAAAACGTTTCTAACAAGAGACATTCGAGTATCATATTTCGATCAAAAACTCAACTTATGATTGTTTAACCGCAGCATCAGTTAAAACATGTACCTACCGGGCACTGGGTGTACATAAAACATCAAGTGACCAAACCCTAGGTTTGGCATCTGCTTCCCTTCTTTTGACTGGTTGAGGTTAACTTCTGACTGAACAGCTTTATCATTGAAGACTTTTAATTTCTTATGCTATATATTGTATTCTGAGTTGAATGAGACATGTGGTCCCGGAACCTTTCTTCTTGACAATGTTGCGTGGAAAAGACCGAACAAAGGTAGATTGAAAAGAAGGGCACCGTCGAAATCGGCTTCACTCTTGTACCGGGAGAGGACTTCATTTAAGCCTTTAGAACAAAGAACATCTGATCTCAAGACCAGGACTTTCCAGGATAGACAGAAAGCCGAGGGAAAGAAAGACTGTGTAGAAACCACAAGAGTGATTCCGAGCCTAGGAATCGCGAGTGGTTAATCGAGAAGTGATAACACCGACAGTCCCAGTATTACCTGTCAAAGGGAATGCAGCTACTTATAGTATGGACCCGCTAAGTCCTAGTTCCTCGA
Source organism: Branchinecta lynchi (assembly GCA_023053575.1). NCBI lineage: Eukaryota > Metazoa > Arthropoda > Branchiopoda > Anostraca > Branchinectidae > Branchinecta > Branchinecta lynchi. The sequence goes on from JAKZAP010000005.1 coordinate 5,807,087, forward strand.
CCCATTCTTTTCCCGGAACGTTTGAATTGCGGACGGCAGATTTGGTCAGTTCCGAGGGTATTTGATCATCTCTATGTCTATCAAGATTGACTCTTTTCGACACCATTCAAGATGAGTCCATTACAATGTCAGAAGTTTCATAACGGACAAAACAAGGATGCACGGTTTCAACAGGTAACACTTAGGTTGTTAGCTTTGATGTTTTCAAACCTCACGCATTGAAGCGTTATACATACAAGAAGCAGGGTTGCCACATGTCGCACGATAGAGTGAACTGTCACTCTGTTTTATTTTTGTCACTCTTGTCCTACGTAGGACATACAATTCACTCTATTTAAAAAAAATTCCAGACGTGTCATTTTCCAGCAGTTATTCCTACCAAAAGTAACTATTTCACGTTTTTTCGAGGACAATAAATTAAGATTTGTAATTTTTGCAGCATTGATTCTGACCAAAAGTGACCGTTTTCTGTTTTCCCACCGTTTTTGCACGAAAACAAAATTTCATTCCCAAATCACTCTCTGTTTTCGACCAAAAGTCACTCTCTAATTTTTTTCTATGTGACAACCCTGACAAGAAGAGCCGAAACACCGCCGTAAAAACGTCTATTGGCTTTATCTTTATTATTGATTGTCGTTTATCCAGGACACTAGGTGAAGTTGCTTAAAGTTTTAACGGAAAAGCCAGCTTATTTTATGTCTTGGATTTGAATCCACTGAATTATTTTGATTCTGCTAAGTTGTTTGATTTTTTTTTTTTTTTCTGGGCTCTAGTAGTGACGCTAAGAATATCCGCCAATGGCTAGACTAGAATAAATTCATCCCGACGCATAGAATTTAGGGATCAACCAAATCGCGCATTTTAGTGGCGATTGAAGCCAAGCTTGAAATGCTCAATTGTAGACTGTAAGGTCACTTCTCAAGAAAGCCCGCTAGTGCATGTGACCCACCAAACAAACAAAAAATTCGGCGACCGTTTACTTTTGTAGTTGCGAAATATTTCACGCACATAGAGGTAGGCTACCACAGATCCGAAAGAAAAAGTTTAATCGATGAAATCGGTAATATGAATAACGAAGTATCGCAATTTCACCTGGTCTTCAAGCCTATTTAATTGAATAAGGAACTGGAACGGTAAAATACTTTTGTAACTCAGACCTATTCGGTTAATATTTTAGAAGTAGTGATCTGAAAGACAAAAATGATCCTCAACTGGGATTTGAACCCAGGACCTTCTGCTAACAAGCCAGGTGCTCCCACCATTTGAGCTACCTAGGGGCTTGTGAAAAGAGTTCGCAAACCACTACAATAGTCTGGTAGAAGCCGGTCATAGGAACAGTGATCCCGCCTGAAGGGAAATTTATCTAACCAGTTCACATCCCCGTGTCATGGAAATTAATAATAATACATGGATGGCAGTTTACACAAGGGACTTCTACCGTGACCAATAACCAGAAACATTTTTTTCGAATATAATTTAGAAGTCTAGGACTCGATTGACTCCATAGACTCCAATGGAGCCCTAGACTTCTAAATTATATTAAAAACTGTTTCTGGTTTATTGGTCACGGTACAAGTCCCTTGTGTAGAGTGCCATCTATGTATTATCACTATTAGGTTAAGCTTCAAAGGTCAAAGAATACTTTAGTGATGAGACTGCTGGTGACGAACTTCCTTCAGTCTACCTTGTTATCTGTATTATTTATTGCCATTTCTCCAAGACCCTAGGTAAAGTTGCTTGAAGGTCAAAGAAAACTTTCCGTTGTTTATTACTAGTAGGTCTTCCTGCTTTGGCAGTATTACAAAAATATTTGGCACTGTGTATTACATTTGTGTAAGGCCATTCATTCCCAGCTGATGACATCAGTTTGATTATTTATAATGTAAATACAGATTTACATGATTTAAGGCTTGAAAACTCTGAAGGTCCATAACCCCCACTTTTCGTTGGCAGAAATTTGTTCAAATACCATCACTTAAGGCGTACTCTCGCCGTTCCCCGCGGACTGCACTTGAGGAGTCCCCGCATTTTTGTTTGTCCCGGGGACTCACTCCCCTTATTCTCGCGAGTCCCCACGGACGGGGAATGCTCTGATTATCATCACCATCATCAAAAAGGATTCCCTTTCAGATTCGGAGTGGAATCAATATTTGCTGGTATTGGTGCAATGTAAAATTAATTAAATAATTAGAATAAACAAACCAAAAATATAGTGGATCCAGACTAATTTCGTCCACTGCATATTTCTTATTCGAACAAAATCGATTTTGGAAGCATTTCCTGTGTTCTCACTGTTTCTGTACGCGGAGTCCACATGGAGTGACTCCCTCTATTCTCGCCGTTCTCTTCGATTGCCCGAGGAGTCCTCGGGGAACGGCGAGAATACGCCTTTAAAGCTTGGTCTTGGAAATGTCATCCATCTTGGCTGTCATGAACTTCTGTCATATCGCTTTGATCCCGAATATTCACTTGAGTTGTTTTCAGAACCAGCTCTTTTGAAAGAAGACGATGCGAATATTTACGAAGAAATGTCGAAACTACGACGAGATTTTACTAATCTGATGAAAGAGACAGACGATGCGAAGAAGCAGAAAAGTCAACCGCAACAGCAGCAGACCCTGGTCGGCGAGGATGAAACAAGTCGAATGAAGGCTTTAGAGACGGAATTGCGAAACGCTCGCGATGCCCTAACGGGTAAGAGAAAAGAACCTATATTAAGCAATGGCTAAAAACGAAAATCAGCCTTTTTTTTATTTGCGGTTATTATTGGGATCCGAAAACGTAAGTTGAGGGATAGGCTACCCATGACTTCGTAAAAGTTGTCCGCCTGTCTGTCAGTCCGTCTGTTAGCACGATAACTCTCGAAGGGGTTGAAATATTTTGATCAAATTCGCATCAGGAGTCTTTGGGTCCAAGTATAGGTCAAGCTCAAAGATGGGTTCTCTAGCCCTATGTTTAGGGGTGGGGGAGGTTTCAAAACAAAAATATGTTTTGAAAGCTAATGAAATTGTCTTTCTAGGGGTAAGGACACATCTGAGTCCGAATAGGAAAATTATTTCCTCGCCGGACAAGTAGTTCACCCGTTCAACCGGAAAATCTGTGAAAAGTAAAAGTTTAATCGGAAGTTGATTAGAGATTCGGTTTAGAGGTAAGGAGACATGCTGGGTCCAAGTAATGAAAATTATTTTCTCGCTGGACAAGTATTTCACCCGGAATCCGCAAAAACGGGAAAATTTGTGAAGAGTAAAAGTTTAATCTTTAGTTGATGAGAGGCTGGATTAAGGGGCAAGGAGACGTGCTGAGTACGAATATGTAAATTGTTTTCTCGCCGGACAATTAGTTCGGCCAAATTCGGTCAAAACCAGGAAATTTGTTTAAAGTAAAAGTTTATTTGTATTTGATAAGATGTTCGACTTGTGGGTAAGAAGACATGTACATGCTGAATACGTACATCACAATCATCTTCTCATCGGACGTAGGTCTATAGATCGCTCGGAGTCCGGCTGAAATCGGAAAATTTGTTAAAAGTAAAAGTTTTATTTGAAGTTGATTAGGGGTTCGATACAGGGGTAAAGAGACATGCTGAATTGGATTTGGAGCTTTATTGCCAGACAAGTAATTTGTCCGGAATCCGGCCGAAAGCGGAGATTTCGCTGAAGTAACGAAGGAAGCGTTGATAATTTCGTCAAAGTGATCGACGTAGGTTAAGGGTAAATACACATACTGAATCCATATCTGAACTTGGTCTTCTTAGATGATTACCATTGACCATAATCTGTTTCCAAATTTGAATAGTAAAAATGTTTAAGAAGCCTGTCGAACACCGAATGTCTACAAGACTCAGTTATCCAGATCAAATATTAAATTTGTGGGATCCCATCGATACCTTTGGTGTTCTTATTGTAGGAAGTTATACCCAGAGTTCTGACCCTGCTGGTTTTGGAATAAATGCTCGGGTAGTAAGTGCATGCGCAAGTAGATCAGTTGATAACAACTTCTTATAGAATAATCACGTCATTTGGGTTACTTAAAGGACACCTGAATGAAGAGTACCAAGTATCATCCCTATCTGTATAACTTCCGTTAACATTTCCTGCAGAAAACCCAATCCAAATACGAAATAGTGTTTCCAAGCTATGATTTTTGCTCCATTTTGCATCTGTCTTTATTTCAGTACCTAACAATTTTAGAAATGAGCAAATGTCTTCAATCAACCCTTCTTCTGGAATATTTTTAACCAGTTAAGCCCAAACGTATATCTAGAAGAAATTCCAATACGATCTGACCAGCGCTGTACAAGATTTGAATGAATTGCGCCTTTTGTCTTGGAGTCTGCATGTGAAAACCTCCAGAAACGAACATCCCTATTTTGAAAACGTCACGCTCAGGAGAGAATGCTCTCCGTGGCCATGTCTGTAAATGCATTCTCCATGGTCTGTTCAAGTATGGTTTCATTGTTCAGGTGTCCTTTAACTCGTCGCTGGGTAACCTGAACCCAAGTATTCCGGGATCCGGTCGGCTGGGCGGTGAGAGCGGAGGGTCACAACTTCGGATGGTTCCCAAAATCATCACAATCTTGCTGCCCACTCTCACATGCCCACGATAAAGCCCGCACTCAGAATAAACACTGTCAGAATGCTCACTGCTCAAAATGCCCACGGTTCAGAATTCCCAAGAATCTAAGTGCCCACAAGTGAGGTCGAAGACCCCGAGATCGAAATCGTCCAAAAAGCCGACAATTAAAATGCCCACTGGGGAGACATCCTGGTTCAAAATGCCGATGGCTCAAGCAGTGTTCAGGGGAGACCAAAATGGTCCTGAGACCAGGATGTCTCAGGACAATCTGACAGCAAGATTGTAAGGGACACGATAACCACGAAAAAGTATTGAATTTTTGTTTTATTATTTGTTGAATCAGTTCAAAACTATATTCTGAACAGAAAGTACAGAAGAAATATCATATAATCTTGTTCCAACACAAAAAGTGAAACTAAGGTAAGAATTGTTCCTTAATTATAAATAATAGTTTTAAGATCGCTGTTTGAAATTCGTTTTTTTTTCTTATAGCTATAGTAGATTATCATTGAGATTATACTAGTTTGACCTACGACTATTGCCATTTCGATACTCAGTTTAATCCTTACTTTGGTTACTCCCCCCTAACTACAGTTTACTGTGAACTGAACACCTGAAATAATTCAATCGTGGGCATTCGGAACCGTGGGTGTTTTGAACCATGGGTATTATGAGTGTCAGCCACAACTTCACCTGAAGGCCGAACACCAAGTTCTCAACTTATGTCGATCCATAGGTCACGAGTTAAGACCACAAAAAAACAAGACCAAAACTTTCGATGGGATCCCAAAGTTTCAAGATTTGCTCCAGACAATTCGGTCTTCAACAGACTTCTTAAACATTTTCACTTTTAAAATTTAGAAACATATTAAGGCCAATGGTAATAATCGGAGAAGACCAAGTTCTTCTTTGACAGTGCAAAACGGATACGCCAGCTGAATTTCTCCAAATTCAGATATATTCAGATATCTATTTCAAGCTGTCAAGTAGTCAGATATGGATTCACCATATGGTTTACCCTGTAGCCTACGTCGTATCTCCTTCCTTCCTTACTTCTGCCCAACTTCCGGTTTCGGCCGGATTCCAGACAAACTACTTTTCTGGCAACAAACTAAAACTCAAAAACGAGTTCAACATGTCTCTTGACCCTACATCGAACCTCTAGTCAACTTCATATTTAACTTTTGCTTCTAACAAATTTTACGGTTTTCGCCGGATTCCGGCTGAACTATTTGTCCGGAAAAAAACGAATTTCATATTCGGACTCAGCATGTCTATTTACCCCTAATTCGACCATTTCATTAGCTTTTAAAAAAAAATTGCTTCTCTTAATTTCGAACCCCTCCCCCACCCTTAAATATAGGGCTACATAGCGCGTCTTCGAACTTGGCCTGTACTTTGACCTAAAGAGTCTTCATGCAAGTTTAATTAAAAGTATCTCAACCCCTTCCAGAGTTATCGTGCTAGCAGACGGACGGATAGCTTTTGCGATGTCATAGGTATCCCTCCATTTACGTTTTAGGATCCCAAAAAAGTCTGAAACCCATAACCGACAGTTACCTTTAGGATACCGCTTTATTCAAGAGAGCATTTCACTCCCGTATCTTCTAATTTGGAAGCTATTGTGAACTTCCTCGACTTCTTCTAGTTATAGCAAAGGCCCATAAGTAGACGGAGCTCTGTGCACTCAGCTTTGGGTGAATGGTTTATCTGGCTGAAGTAATTTGCTTTATCTAACCAGAAAAGATTCTATTGAGTGCTATACCAGCCAGTTGACAGAAATGACACTAATTAAGGACAAAAAGATCACTCTTACAAATACATGCATTAGAAGGATCATCAGAGTTTTGAACAAGTTATTTATTTATTATTTCATTTAGCGTTAAGCTTTTAGCTTGTCGCCGAAGTTTTAGTTTAGTTTGTCGCCAGTTATGATGGGTTCTTGCTAAGAACAAGAGTGAATAAGGGGAGACTTGAGAACTCGCATGACCTCAAGATCAGCAAATTTTGTTTGCGATTCTCATTTACCAGGGCTGGAGCTTCGTGTGTGGCTTGTTAACTTGTGTTGTGTTTTTGTTTGTTGTGTGTTATTTGGCTGAAATAAAGCTATTATTATTATTATTAAGTGTTACCTCTAGAGCAAAAGTGATGAAGCAGTGAGAAAAGGCGGGTGGTTTAAACACTGCTGATTTCTGTGGTATGATACAAATGAAAACGACTTTCTGTCTCAGGTCCGACTTGTAATAAGAATCTTATTTTGTCACGACCTTTCACAATGGCAATGGCCCAAGCGAATACGGCATGTGCTGACTCAAGGAGCAATTAAGCAACTGGAACGTTCAGGCATAGACCGAATTCTCAAGCATTATGTTCAGATTCAATAGGACCTGTATTTTAGTCGTCTCAGGACTGCAAAGAATCGCTTCTGGAAGAGGTATTAAGCTTGAACAATTTGGTTCATTTAGCTTGCGAAATGTAATCAAAGAGCTATTATGTTTTTAAGTTTTACTCTCTAAACAAAACTTAATGTATACCATTTTCTCGTATAATTGCGAAAACAGTTGGCTAAAGTATTTCCTAATTTTAAATTAATAATTGATTGTTGCAATTAATAGTTGCAAGATATCGTTCAGAACGTTGCTGAAAAACTTGTTATTCTTTGTCAAAATGTACATCGTTATCTGAGGTAGTTGCATAGGGTAAATGCACTTGGCTAAATTTATCATTATCTGTGGTTTTAAATGTCTGTTTTTTAAACATCACTAAGAATCTGTCACAGAAATTTAAAGAATGGTTTTGAATAACGAATCGAAAAATATATAAATCGTTCTCGCTTCTCATGGGACGGATATACTAATTGATCTTCTAAACCTAGAATAACAAGACCAAAGGTGTCGATGGGATCCCAAAAATCTAATTTTTGATTCAGACAATCGAGTCTTGTCTTCGCCAGATCCAGTCTTGGACAGGCTAATCATCAGAGAAAACCAAGTTCAGATATACCTCTATAAGCCATATCTATTTTGACGATACTGACCGAGACTTCCTGCCGATTTCCGAGCGAACTACTAGTCCAGCCAAAAAAATAATACAGAAACAAAACCAGCGTATCTCCTTATCCCTATAAAGAACATCTAATCAACTTTGAATAAGAGTTTGACTTACAAAAAAATCCGGTTACAACCGGATTCCGGAATAATTATATGTCCGGGTAAAAAACCATTGTCATAAACCGACTCAGCCTCTCTTCTTACCCCTTAATCTGTCATCTAATCGAACTTTTGCTTTTAACAAATTTTCCAGTTTTGGCCGGATTCCGGGCAAACCAGTTGTCCAGCGAGAAAATGATTTTCACCATCGTGTTCGGCATGTCTTTTTACCCATAAATCAAACATTTAATCAACTTCAGATTAAACTTTTACTTTTAACCAACTTTCCGGTTTTCGTCGGATTCCGGAACTACATGTCCGGGTAGAAAATTGTTTTCACATAAGTGCTCAACATGTCTTCTTGCCCTAAATCGAACATCTAATAAACTCGAAATAAAACTTCTAATTTTAACAAACTTTCCGGTTTCGGCCGGATTGCGGGCGAACTACTTGTCCGTCGAGAAAATGGTTTTCACCATCGTCTTCAGCATGTCTTCCTTCCCCTAAATCGGACATCTAATCAACTTCAAATTAAACTTTTACTTTTAACAAACTTTCCGGTTTTGGCCGGATTCCGGGCGAACTACTCGTCCGATGACAAAATAGTTTTCACCATCGTGCTCAGCATGTCTTCTTACCCCATAATCGATTATCACATTAGCTGTTTCAAAATATTTTGTTTGTCCCTTAATTTGAACCCCCTCCCCCACCCCTAACTGTAGGGCTACAAAGCCCATCTACGAACTTGACTGGCCCGACGACCCAACGAATCCTCACACCAAGTTTCATCAAAATATCTCATTCCCTTCGAGAGTTATCGTGCTTACAGACGGACGGACAGACGGACAACTTTTGCGATGTCATAGGTATCCCTCCACTTACGTTTTGGGATCCCAAAACACTTAAAAGTATGCCCCTTTCTGCTTTTATTTTCGTCATACTTGACTGTAGGAATGCACGACTTCTATCTGACCGTACAGTATCTCCTCGTCTCGTTTCTTCAAACTGGCGGTAGCTGCGATATGTTGGAGGGAGAAGGGCAACATTTTTGCCTCTCTCTGTTTATTTTGAATTCTGAATCAAGTCTTCTCAGTTTCGCGTTATTTACTCTTGCCAAGGCTAACCCACAATACAGAGGCTCTAAATATACAGCTTTTGTCCCGAAATGCATTCCGCAGTCATAATCCAAATTGTCTCTGAGGCTCTTGAATTATCATTGTATAATCAAAACTTTGTACATGGGTGCTTCTAGAGCTCCAGAGCACCATCGTTTAGAAGTCTGTAAACGAAAGTGCGCCCCTTAAATGGATTTTCCTTCGAGCTCTAGACGAAGCAATAAACTGCTTCCACACTCCCGTCAAACCTTTCCCACTTCCATGTCAGTCAGCGGAAATTCAATAAATTTATCCTTTGGCGTCTTAAACTCGATCCACTTTCGTTTCATTGCCTCCACCCCCACCCCAGTTCCGCAGAGCGCATCTGAACTTAAGCTTCTAAAATGAAGAATTGTCGCCCGGAGGCGGGCGCGGAAGTAACAATGAATAGGCAAGGAATCGACAAGGGTGATGCTTTTTTCGATTCTGACTCTAATCACGAAAGTAGATGGTAGCCTTGCCAAAATGTGAGCTTACTTAGGCTACGCAATTGAGTGGCATGTAATCTGAAGCCATCAAGATATTTTCTGGATCGATAGCCCTCGGAGCTCTCTTTTTGAAAAGGAAAGGAGGCTTATGGCAGGTTCTTCAGTGAATGATCTATCATTCTTTCAGCTCGGAACAGTCAAAGTAAAAAAAGCACAAGACGCGGTACATACAGTTCATATTTTCATTATTCTAACATACGCGACTCTTTAAAACTCCACGAACACGAAAAATGCCGACAAAGTTACCGTGGTGTTAGAACCCATGGTATCTACAAAACCACAACTATTAATACGGGTATGACATGACAGTTCCTTTTAGGAAAAACAACACTTATTAATTTTAACTGAAAAGCCAAATTATTTTTTCGTTTTTCACTGTTTGCTCTAGTATATTGTTCAGAATATATCCGGCCGTCGTCAGAGCGCAAAATTCTACTATGACGCGAAAAATTTGAATCTCAACACAAACGCAGCCTTTCAGTGGTCAGTGACCAGCTCGCGGAATGTAGCTCACTGCGTGACCACTTATTTCTTGTAAATCGTTTTCGCCAGGTATAGAGCATTGGTAAAAGCTCGTAGAGGCACCACAAATTCCACAAGGAAGTTCCACTATATTCAAATCGATTATTCATGAGTAGCTGAGCAACGAAGTAACACATTTTCATCGGGTCTTCAACCCTCTTTAAGTGAATGAGTGATGGGTAACTAGATTGTCCCGTCTCAGCCCTTTTCAGTTAAACTTTAAGGAGTCGAAGTCAATAATGAGAGATATAGGCGAAGAAAGTAGGTCCCAACATAATTTTTATTTTTGCGGTCCATAATGAAGTACCTGCAGTAGTGGCCCACTCTATTTTCCTGATCGGCCAGTAATCGTATTGTCCTTAGATTTCGAAGCTAATACAGCTATTGCGTCCACCCTAGCGAGAGTTTACTGTTTCTGCCTCGAGTAAGATCGGCTCTTTTCGATATTGCGTCACCGCTTGGTTGACGTGTATCTTAATAGATAGTAGCAAGAATGTAGTAGTCGTGTTTTTTTTTTATCATCTATGTTGCAGGTTAGATCGGAAGGCCTGTCGCAACCTGCCTCGCTTTTCCGATTAAAGAGATCCTAGTGAGGGGCTGTCCACTCTCGACCTTAATGTACAGCAACTGCCTAGGTGCCCGGCCGTTGCTGACACCGATCAGGCTGTGTTCGAATATTAAAAATTAACATGTATAGACATGGACTCGTCTAATTCACAATCGGCACCGGTGCCGACACCACCACGATGCCGGGAAAGGGTAATGCCTCGGAATAAAGTATAAATATAAGATTAAAGTTTAACGAAAAGGACTGAGATAGGACAGTCTAGTTACCCATCACTTATTCACTTCATTTAGCCTGAAGACTCACCGGAAATTGTTACTTTGTTGTTCCGCAATTCGCGAATAATCGATTTTCAAATAGTACAATTTCCGTGTGATTTGTGCTACCTCTATGCGCTTGTATTTTTGTTGTATGCCTTACGAGAAAGATTTATGATTGTTTTTTTTTGTTCAGGCACTAAGCAATTTCACCAATCTCCCCACTGCCCACAGCCGCGTTTGTGTTGAGATTAAAATTTTCCGCGTCATAGTAGAACTTACGTTGCGGGGACGGCCTCAGATATTTTGAACGTCATAACTAGATCAGAAAATGGAAAATAAACAAATCTCTTTGCAGAATCCAAATAATAAGTTTATTTAATTAAATGACACAGACATAAGTTGGTTTTTCAGTTAAACTTTAAGAGATTCGTTGTATTTCAGTAGGACACAAGACAAAAAGGAAGAAAGTATTTTAAAATACTGAGGCGGTAACTTTTTTTCCACCATCACTGCTAGGGACTAAAGAAGACCAATGCACTGGAGAGTACCAATCCTAGTGCAAACGGGTCAGTAGGATTTGTATACTAGAGACTCTTTGGCAACCATACTTTTGACTTCAAAGCCGATTTTACCGCCATGATAAGCCTTCCTCGAGATAAAACTGACTTTGATGTGAGGTTTCAAGAGTGATTATCTTTTTTTCTAGTTTCACAATACAGCTACTTACTGAATTTTTTGACTTTTCAAACACAGTCCCACGATGTCTAGAGCTTGAAACCCTCTGTCTGTTTTTCAAGTGATTTGTGTGGGTTTTGTTCAAAATATAAAATCCAGCTAAAACGACCCCCACTGGTTTGTTGAATCTTTTATGATTCTTCCCTGTTGTTTTTTGCAGTCGTATGTCAGGGGGATTCTTAGGGTAAACAAAGAGAAAAATCCTTAGTCATTCTTATTCAGGCCTGATTCTTTTTATTGAGACAAAAAATTTGGACGTGCCTCTTTGTTTGCTTAGGAATTTTTTACAGGTTGAAATCCTTATATCCGGGGATGGGGTTTGGACCACACGTGCCCTGTAAAAAATAGAATTGTTTTAAATTTGTGACAATTATTTTTCTGTAAAGCACAGCCAAGAATTTCGGCAACGAATGACAAGATCCCAGGCCGTATTCTTCGAGCCCGGCCACTTTACATGCTGACACGTTAAGGTTTGTCCTATGGTTGAGCATTGTAGCCCAGAAGTTCATCGCCGGATGTTGTTGTTAAACTAGGTACGGCTGTGGAATCCCGTGTGGACTACAAGAAGGACTTTTCTGGTTCTTAACATTCCATGTCTGATGGAATCGGGGGGGGGGGGGGGGGCTTGCAGAGATTCCCGCATCACCTATTGTCTTGTCGTAGCCGAGCATGTATCATTATCATTCGACTTTGGGATCCATTGCATGATGCTATTTTTATTTTCAGTGTTGAAAGCGGATCGAAAGAGGCTGAAGGCAGAGAAATTTGAATTGCTAAACCAGATGAAACAACTTTACGGGACCATTGAAGAGAAGGAGAAAGAACTCCGAACTTTCATTAGGAGCTTTGAAATGGTAAGTGTTTGATTTAAATGAGAGTAACTGCACTCAAAGCGGTGAAATCCTTCAAGGCTGTCCTTCTTCCATCAGAAGTGGGGAGTTTTGGAGGAATTTTGTTTTACCTATTAAAGGACTCCTGAGAGAATTAAGTGATATCATTGAAGGTTTTATTTAAAATAAATTTGACCCTCATCAAACACCAAATTATTTCTATTCTCTGAACCTTTTCCCACCTATAAACCATTCATATGAAACCCGCCTCAATGCTTGCTTTTCTTTCCATCATCCTAAGGTGGTTATTGAGAGAAGTAGGTTTTCACTACGTCACTTTACCGCACTATTGGATAGTTTACCATGACCGTCTATGTGTTCACTTGTCCATACCAGTTGTCACCTATTATTTTTGTTAGATTTGTAGGGTACGTAGTTGTTGTTATTATAGTTATATTTTTAACAAGCACTGCGTGTTCGAATTTCTGTTCTCCACAGTGCTTGTATAATGTATCTGTATTTGTGCGTAAAATTAAGAACTTGAACTTGAACATCAATCCTCGTTCAACTATTACTGTTTGAATTTAAGACTAACTACACTGCAAAAAGCTTCTCCGAATAAGGATGCAGTATTTGCTACTGGGATTAATCTTATCTCTATTGGGATGAAATTAATCCGAATTAGGCATAATCTTATCTCAATAAAGACAAGATTAATCCCAGTAGCAAATACTGCAAGATTTTTTTTTACAATGTAATTTGGTTTTGATTGAAAAACCAAATATTTGGGAATGATTTCGGACCCCTGTCATGGAGTGATCATATCAGTCGTCCTATGCGACTTGCTCTTTGTAAGCGGTAGCCGATCCACACTCACAAAAAATGTAAGTAAGCTGTCGTCGGAACTTCTCAAAATCGGCCTTGAAGTTAACCTGTCAAAATGTGAGTACCTGCATTTCAACCCTTCCTCAAATGGTTCGAATGTATCCAAAGCTTCTATCTCTCTTGGATCGTTCATGGTCAAATCAACAGACTTTCTACGGTGGCTCGGCATAACATTCAAATCTTCATTGTCAAAATTTTGCACTTCGGTTGTTCAAGAAGTTTCTAGATCAATCCGTACCACCTATGGGCGCATCGTCCCGAACCGGGGGCGCTATAATCGTAAAGCTTTGGGAAATTTGTACAGCACCTTCTGCACTCCTTCTATACTATTTCGTTCTGGCGTCACTCATGTTCTGCGAAAGAAGGAGATTAAAAATATGAGATCATGTTATTTTAAATATGCAAAGCACCTGCTCCACTTATCGAAATTATGTCATAACCATACATTGACGGAGAAGTTCAAAATTCAAGATGCAAGTGCTACCCTTTTGGATGTTTCCTCGTCGCTTTCAAAAATCATGGACGACAGGGCCCAACCAGCACACGACGTCGTCCACTGTTTCCTGACCGAAGATTAAAAATTAAGTGTCTTTTTCTGTGTTTGTATGTGTTTTGTTTACTTTCTTCATTTACTCCGCCTTTCCGAAATGGCGGGTCATAAATAAATTACTTACTTACTTATAATAGTTTGCTGCAATTAAAAATATCCAGAAATGTGGGGATAATGAATCGACTAAAACATGTTTTACGTTATTATCCAATGAGATGTGTTTATTTTGCATTAGTCCACTCATATTTAAGCTACTGCCCTATGGTATATTTGAATATTTTTCAGAAACATAATAAACCGCTGCAGATTATTCAAAATAAGGCGGTTCGGATTATTAAAAATTATCTGTCATCTCTAAGTTAAAATCGTCAACAGCTTCAATTTACATTATTCTAAAGATTGACCCTGTAAGTAAGCTTTTAGTACTACAATAAATTTTATTTAAATTATATTTGACCATCATCAAACACCAAATTATTCCTCTTCTCTGGACCTTTTCCCCATTATAGTCAATTCGTCTGAAACCCGCCTCAGTGCTTGCTTTTCTTTACATCGTCCTAAGGCAGTTACTGAGAGAAGTAAGTTTTCACTACGTCACTCACTACCGCACTATTGGATAATTTACCGTGACCGTCTATGTGCTCACTTGTCCATACCAGTTGTCAGATCAAACCCTGTGCAAATATTACTATTTGAATTTAAGAATAATTAATTTTGGTTTTCATTGAAAAATTATATGTTGTATCCGTCACCTTTGACATTAATTTGACACTTATTCGTTTATAAGAAAGTTTATTTTTGTGAGTTTGTCCGAGCCTCATGGGCGAAGGGATCTGGAGATCTATCTGGAGACAAATATGTGTGTTTTAGTGTTTGTATAATGTACTTCCATCTGAGTGAACCGAGTTCACCTCTCTGCTTAGTGCTGTATTCTTGTATAGTTGTATTAAAAAAATTAAAAATACGTCAACTTTAATCAGCAACAATAGAGCATGCGACACTGAGCAGATCGCGGCTGCGTTCTCCATAGAATGTCTTAACTACCGGTTATGAAATTGGAATTGTTCCATTGGCTGTCAACTGCCAAAAATGGATGGAATGACCCGATTAGCTGCCAACTGCCTGTGATGAAGGGATCGTAGGCAGTTGGCTAGGACCAACTTAGAGTCGATGGATCAAGCCACATTTCTTTGTCATACGAAAAAGGCTAGAAGATTTTACATTGACAAGTAATAATCAAAACTACATTCTAGTATAGTCAAATAACCTTAATTTTTCATTCATGAAAATAAGAGAGTTTGCCGTTATAAACTCTGTTGTACGCCTTATAGCTATGTCTTCTTACAGATATTCTAGGTGCTGAAAATCCATTCAAACTACACTGGAAAGGTTTGCATCATGCATTTAAATCAGCTGTCTCCTTCCTGCAGACTGCAGAAAGTTCCTTTGAGAGAATCTGTTGAAAGAGGGGGTGGGACATTATTAATTCTGTCCTTGGCTCGTCTTGATTTTAGAGTTTGTTGCAGTCATTGCTCTCCAATCGTCTTTCTGGTCACGATTGCTTCCATGCAGCTGAAGTTTTGAATGGAATGGAAATAAATTTTGCCGTAGGCAAGTTCGTGTCTTCTTGCGGCCCCAAATGAAGGCTTTCTGATGAGATTTCAATTTATGTCATAATTCGTGAATCGATAGATTAGTTTGTCGAAGGAATGAGGCGCGCGGAAAAGATGTGGAAATGTTGTCATGAATTTCCTGTGTTGGAAATCTAGTTTCCGATTCCGTCATTCGATAATTACGGAGTAATTTGGTTCCGTAAACGGTTTGCAGAGCTCGTTAAGAGCAAATTATCACGGCATCTCATCCAGTTGGGCGTGAAATTGTTCCATCATTACCACCGTGAATCTTGTCTTTGTTGATATGTTGCTGCTCAGTCTGTGGTCTGCCTTACTTCGAACGAAAAGCGATTCACAAAGAGACAAAAGCAGGACAGCGGATTCTGCGGTAGATAAAGGGTTTAAAATCCTAGTGGTTCTCTGGTTTTTGGGATCCCAAAACGTAAGTGGAGGGATACCTATGACATCGCAAAAGTTGTCCGTCTGTCCGTCCGTCCGTCCGTCTGTAAGCACGATAACTCTCGAAGGGAACGAGATATTTTGATGGAACTTGGTGTGAGGGTTCGTTGGGTCGTTGGACCGGTCAAGTTCGTAGATGGGCTTTGTAGCTCTACGTTTAGGGGTGGGGGAGGGTATTCAAATTAAGGGACAAACAAAATATTTTGAAACAGCTAATGTGATAGTCGATTATGGGGTAAGAAGACATGCTGAACACGATGGTGAAAACTATTTTGTCATCGGACAAGTAGTTCGCCCGGAATCCGGCCAAAACCGGAAAGTTTGTTGAAAGTAAAAGTTTTATTTGAAGTTGATTAGATGTTCGATTTAGAGGTAGGAAGACATGCTGAAGACGATGGTGAAAATTATTTTCTCGACGGACAAGTATTTCGCCCGGAATCCGTCCCAAACCGGAAAGTTTGTTGAAAGTAAAAGTTTTATTTGAAATTGATTAGATGTTCGATTTAGGGGTAGGAAGACATGCCAAAGACGATGGGGAAAACTATTTTCTCGACGGACAAGTATTTCGCCCGGAATCCGGCCCAAACCGGAAAGTTTGTTGAAAGAAAGTTTTATTTGAAGTTGATTAGCTGTTTGATTTAGAGGTAGGAAGACATGCTGAAGACGATGGTGAAAACTATTTTCTCGACCGACAAGTATTTCGACCGGAATCCGGCCCAAACCGGAAAACTTGTCAAAATTAAAAGTTTTATTTGGAGTTGATTAGATGTTCGATTTAGGGCAAGAAGACATGCTGAACACTTATGTGAAAACAATTTTCTACCCGGACATGTAGTTCGTCCGGAATCCGGCCAAAACCGGAAATCTGTTGGAAGTCAAAGTTTTATTTCTAGTTGATTAGAAAAGCGATTTAGGGGTAAGAAGAGATGCTGAGTCCCTGTATGACAATCATATTTTACCCGGACATATAGTTCGACCGGAATCCGGCTGGAATCGAAAAATTTGTTATAAGCTAAATTTATATTTGAAGTTGATTAGATGTTCATTACTGGGGAAAGAAGATACCCTGATTTCGGCCGGTACCGGGAAATTGGCAGAAGTGGCAGGAAGTTTTCGTCAAAACAGATATGACTTATAGGGGTAAACACACATGCTGAATCCAAATCTGAACTTGGTTTTCTCAGGTGATTAGCTATTTGGCCTTAATTCTGTTTCTGAATTTTAATTGTAAAAATGTTCAAGGAGTCTGGCGAAGACTGGATCTGGCTAATACAAGATCCAGTTGTCTGGATCAGATATTGAATTTTTGGGATCCCATCGAAACCTTTGGTCTTGTTGCCAATGATAGAAAGAAAGATAGAAAGTGTGTTTTACAAGTCGGCTATATTGGTTAAAGAACCAAATTTGCGATTACTGTCAATATAAAATAAAATAACTTTAGGCAACATCTGTGTCATAATCATACACGAAATAGAGAGAATGAACAATCATGTCTCGCTAAAAACCTTCACGAACTGAGAAACAAACTTTTGGCGTACCCTACATCGAGCCCTACTTACTTTCTAGGCACGAGACATAGTTTGGTATCAAAACCTGCCCTTTCTAGTCCTAAGCCGATCTTCAGCTTTTACTCCATACGAACCTGATACAACCCTTTGTTCTGGGTCTTTGACAAGGTGCGACGATCTTTAACGTATCACATATTCCTATGATACAGCGTAACAAGCTCCGATCATAGAAAAACAAACAAGTTTTCAAGCGCTCAGACCTCGAGTGTGAGAGCAGAAACGAGCTTGGTCGGGGCGGACCCTAGGATATGTAAGTACACACAAATACAAACCATGGTCAAGCACTAATTGTATTATAGAGTGATGTTTCACCATCAGTTGTGAATTGGGGGATTGAGACAATGGGCCATTTGTTGCCTGAGTTTCGGCTGTTTGCTTGAGTTTTGGCTGGAATGTCTGGCCTACCCCACAGAATTAATAAATAAATGGTCGAGCTGCGAACTTACTCACTGTCAAGCTGAGCCCAGTTGACCTTGAACCGGGTCGGTATGAAGATGGGATACCCAAAAGGTACATTGCACCAATGCCAACAAGCACACCAAGTTTTAACTTGATACTGTCATGGTTCACAAGTTATGAACTCAAAAAAAAACGAAAAGCAAAAAACTTGCGGCCACAAGGGAACTCTCCGCTAAATAAGTCATTTAAAATGTTTGTGACTTGTTTACAAAGGGATATCAAAACTATCAAATGTGGCATTGGTCTACTAATATTACTCACAGTTCCCTGAAGACTAATTATGTTGATAGGCGAAAATTGGGAATCCCTGAATTGCGGTACTGTCTAAAAGACCGACAAGCGATTTAGAAGGGGTCAGGGGTCTACAATCTATCAACCTCAAGGAAGTGAATGCAGTTTTCTGTCATCGTTTGTTAATTGTTGGTGGTAGGAAAAGTTTGCAGGCATCAGGAAAGAGAGATTAGAGTATGTTTTAAGCAGATGGTATTTTTGGTGGTGCCTATGAAAGAATCTGAAACGACCTCGCATAACCTACATAATTTGTAGGTATGATTGTATGATAATCGTGAAATATTCAGCACAATTGTGTCGTCGGAGTGCGACAGTTCGAGAGAAGGAAGTAGGGGAGATGGGTGGGACATGGTACCATTGTGAAGAAAACTTTGTTGAAAAATTCCGCCTGAATGACGGACGACACGTCCTTATCAGTAAGGTTACATGTGTTTTCCCGAAGAAATCCACAAATATTCGTATCAGAGATTTTAGGGGAGAAATTTTTTATGGGTGAAGAAAAAGGGTCCGGTTTTTATGAAATATCTTTTGACCAATTCATTGGAAGGTAATAATTATTTTTTAAGACAGAAGCAAAAACAGTGCTCAGTGGTTTACCTGTGTTGACATCTAGTGATACAAAAATAAATCTTCCTGGAAAGTTGCCCGCCGGGGTACTCTGGGACACTTGTTCCTGGGTACCCTGGGACACCTTTTGTCCATTGTGTCCCAGGGTACCTTCAAGGGAATTGTGCAAACTTCCTGAAACGGAAACACCCTACTTGGAAATTCATATTTCCAGAGCCATAGGATGAAGCCTGTGTGACAACAGAAGAAACCGCCTTAGATCTACCAAGACCAGAACTTAGTTGGTCCGCAGAACTTCATGTGAAAGCCCTGACTTTCTATGTCGACCTTTTGCAGTTTCATGTTGGATAAATACTGCTACAGGCTTTGTCTTATGTTTTTGTTTTTTTGTAAAGTTGACAACCGGTTTGTTAAAACTAAATTTAGTCAAAAAGGGCACTGTGTCCCAAGTACCTTTAAGCATGTCCCAGAGTACCCGGGGGTCAGGGTTCTCTGGGACAAGATAGGAGGGTTAGGAAAATCGTCAGTACCAAAAAGACTAATCAGGTAAGTAATCTGTAAAAATCTGGAAGAAAGCACAATCAATTCCACTTAATTCAGTACCAAAATCAAGTAATTTGGCCAAAGGGGTCCATGGATATCCGACATGCACTTGAACTTGTCCCAGGGTACCCACATCTCCCCCTAGTACTAATTTTACTTATGTTTTCTTTTGATTTTCAGCGAATGCGTGAAAGTGAGCACAGCCTCCGTCAGGTCATTGCTGAGCGCGACGCTTATGAGCGTGAAAAGTGGGCGATTCTGCGCCACTCGCGAGACGAAACAGAGAGGGTGCTACAAGCCAATGGCCAGCTGGCAGTTAGGGATGAAATGCTGAGGCAGCTGCAGCACGAGCTTCTCGTGGTAAGTTAAGGCGTTTCTGTTTTCACATACTGCTAATTGTTTTCCCACCAAAACCAGTTGCTATATTGGAACATTGATTAACACAGACAGTATTGTATTTTCCAAAGATCTTGGTTCACGAAATTTTATAAAGAAAAAAAAGTTTCTTATTTGTGTAGGTCGTGAGAGTGTTCCGCAATACTTACCATAGTTACTACGTATGACGTCCCGAATTTTGGCTTCTTGGCTTCAATGCTGTAACGCATTTTTGATTTTTCGGTAAAATATCAGTCCACGGGGTAATCCAGCCAATCACGTTACAGCAGGGTGGAACACGCTCTGTATTTCTTTCTTATTTTTCGGCGTAGGCTACTCGCGAGCATATATTTGAGCACCTCTTAAAACTAACCTTACATTTTCCGAATATCGGATGGGGTATCGTACCAAGGAAGCTGGAAGTGCAGATATATAGCCTACATTTCTTTGGTCCAGGCTGATTGCGAATCGCATTTGACGATATTCGGCCCTTGTGATCAAGCAGGCTCGTTGTGCTAGCTACAGCGTGAAGAGTAACCTTGCCAAGAAGAGACGAAATATTGCTAGGATGAATCTCTGCAGACATATCCGCTTTGCGCCGTCAAATTCTGGAACTGTACATTTTTTTAGTTACATGTCAGACCTGGGACGGGGAGCCATGAACTTGTATTTTGACTAGATGGTTTGAGGCATATCTTTTATTTTTTCAACTCCAGCTTCGACGACGGGTATTGCTGACCGAACAGCGACAGGACTCCGAAGACCATTATGCCACTGTAAGCGACTGCACAACTGCAGTTGCCATCGTAGCGAGAAAAGAAGACTCCACTGTCACCAGTAACTTGTGTGAACGGCAGATGGAGAAGCCGACTGTGATTATTCCCCAGGAATCTAACTCCGGTAAGAACTTCACTTTGGCAATGCGCTTCCCGGTTCTCACTTGATTGTGATCTCGGGATTCTTTTGTTTGCTACTTTGAACGTGTGAATCGCAACGGCGGAAAATTTCCCCGAGAACTCCTTCATCCAGACTATCGGGTCTTGTCGATTTCCAGTCTTTACCCAGTTCCGTAGGCATGTTACGTATCTCAAATCAACCAGGTCACTTAGGTAATTCCCTTCTGTCTTTTATTTTCCGACCTAGATCAGGCCACGACCGAAATAATGCTAGTCATAAATTCATACAATATTCTGGCCCAACTCGCTCTGTATTGATATCAAGATTTTAGATCTTCTCTCTTAAGGCTTAAGGCTTTAAAGTACACCTCTTCCCTCCACACTCTCTTCCACTGTGAATAAGACTTGAGAGACAGCGACGCCGAGACCTCACCTCACACATTTTTGTATTGAGAAATTTTCATTTCTCCGGGGGCCTAAACATTTTATCGTACTTTTCATTACCATCCATGAAGCTTTCTGGGCTTTCCCTGCTATACTATCCGACTATGCACCCCACTTCTCCTTGGCCGAAAACTTACAACCTAGATACACAATTTTTTTCATTATTTTAAGTTTGCGTTTTAAATAAGATTAACATAGCATTTACACTATATATGCCCTACCCTTCTAATCATGGTAGCGTGATCAACCTGGCATCAGTAACTTGTTTGTTGGGTTTGCACGGACGCCAGAACTGATAAGAATTTACTTGACAGCGAATTAGATTTGATTATACGACCTGATTGAATTGCTAATATATTTGCTTAGTAGTCGTAAGTATACTGCAAGTCAATTGAAACACCAGGTGAGTTTGCTGGTTACCGCTACATTGAATTCGCATATTACTGCAATATTCGTCAGTGTTTCGCCGCTGCCGTGTCTGGGCACTTTCTAATGATGACCCACAGTTCCGTCCATATGAAGAGTAAATACAAGTAATGCTAAAACAAGGATTGCCACATTCTCTAGTTAACAAGAAGCCGAGTTCACTAGCCATTTTAAAGACAACATAACTATAGGCTTAGGATAATCCGACTATAACAGTACAGTTCAATAGATCTGAACTTGATTGCCGGGTTGCCGTTTTGGCTCGAGAAAAAACCCACGCAGATGACGGAATTTCTCACGTTTGATTAGCAAAGAATTATAAGACTTAATTGATTATTTTTATGTTTTCAGGAGTACCACACTGGTCTTGGTTTTTTTAATTTATTTGCTTTTGCAATAAACAGTTGGAGCATCAGATTGGAATTATTATTTTGATCCTATGCTCCCTACGTGCCATAACGGCTGTCCGGATAATCGGCAGAGATTGAGAGATTGCTCATTGTTTGGCGGTGTTTTTGTGCTTTCGAACATTCATAGTGGCAGTAGGGATGTTTATCCTTGTGTGTGTGGTAGACAGACCATTTTTTGCGGTCCACTTTAATAATTTAAACTTCCCCTTCTCTCATCCGTAAAGTGTGATTTGATCATGATCCTAACGGTCCTAACAATAAGGTCAATTATTTGGTTCAGTCGGAAAACCCTACAGTTGTCGTACTGGCACATGACAATTTTTTATTTAATTGGACCTAAATTCCACGAGCAACTATACCTCATCAGGACAGCTTGAGCTGTCCTGATCGTTCGAGCGCTTCAGAAAATTCCTTCACGCCCCCCTTTCAGATTCGCCAGCATCAACACTTGCCGAGAAGTAACAATCTTTGAAGAGAATGTCACTGAAGACCACTCCCCATAACTGTCAACCACAGATAACGGGGTGGTGTCAAAAACTGTCATATACATCACCAGATCTGTCAGTCGCCCGTAAATACATTTTTACGCTCCCCACTTTGTGGGTAAGAGCTTAGTAACTTCGGGTAATTTGGACTGATCGATCACTCGTCGTTCGACTTCAGAAAGTGTCTGTTTATGCGTCAAAATTGCAGAGTATGAATTGTTGAGGATTCTAGAAACGCTGCGCTAAATGTCCTGCCAGTCCTGGTATCAGAATACGATATCCCTGTTATAAAAGGACTGACGCCTCCACTTATCTAGAGCCACGCAGAAAGTATACCATTTTTTGTACTGAATTTTTTTACGCGCAAACCCTTTAAACTGCATGTATGCCCGAACGTGTTCTACACTGTCACTTTTACACTGTATTCCTACACTTTTATATAATCCATAGTATAGAATAACCATTATGTAAAATTTTTGCTAATTTACAAGTATCAGGGCTAGGCACATCGGGGTCAAATTAGAACTGAAATTACTGCAGTAAAAACAAAAAATGGAGTGTGGATGGAGATATAATTGATGGGAGTTAGCTCGGACTAGCATAACCCACTAGAGATTTGAATTTGTAAGATGTCAGTTAGCTGCTGCTAGTTACTTTCGACTGATTTGTTATTTCCGTTTGTGTTAGGTTAGCCGTTGTTTGCTAGAGAGAATTTTCATTTATTACACTTCTGTTTTACCATCTATATATTTTGCATAAGCGATCTCTTAAATTCGGGGTCTTTGCTCTGAAAGTTACTTTTCGAATAAATTATATTCTTCTAACATTATCACCGTATTCACGGTTGGTTATCCCTGCATCTATGCCTACTGGTTGCTCTATCTCTTGAACGTTGGATCAGCGGACAAGCGAGTAACAAATGAAGTTGGCGTGCGCGCCACTGTATCTAATGTTTATTGATGATGACCGATCCGTTCCAAGCCAGTTATCTCGAGGGGTGGATTCATTACCTAGAGGGGTCTAAGGCCAAACTACAACAGTCAAAAGTACTGGTCACTGTATTTGTTCTGGGAAAATAGTTATAAGGTCGAAGCGATTTAGGCTGCTGTATTTAATCGGTCTATGGAAAATCTCAAGCTTTGATAAATAAAATTGATGCGAGGTGGTAGTTAATATTTTAGCTTTACTGGCATTCGATTTTATTACAGGAAACGTGTATAGTTCAAATGGAGGCCAGTCGAGTGGTCTACCTGAATCAGCTCTTCCGCCTCATCTGATATCTAGTGAATCGTGTCGATCTTCTAGCTCTGGCCTGGCTAACCACTGTAAGTAGAAATAATTAAGTTGACAAGGTTTGCGGTGGCAATGCTGGCTACCGGAGGCTCAAAACGATTTAGAGTCAGTCTGTTCCACGAGCTCGAGGGAAGGCAAATTCAGATGGCCTAGGATGCTGAAACCTGCCATGTCGGATTAATTCAGAACCGTCAGCTTTGGGGTCCGACCTTCCGTGTGTGTGGGGGGGGGGGGGGGCAAATTTTCTAAAAACATATCACCAGAGAACGGAACGTCTAGTCGTTCAGGATGACCCGGGGTGGGCCGAAGCACTCAGGCCAGGGGTGAGGTGAGACCCCTCATTTCAGCAACTCCTGGATCGCAGTATACGACTCGCACGTACCGACAAAAATGAATTGTTGCCATTTCGCGGCAACGGCGCGCATTCCCCGCCAACAAATAATAGAGCCGGTGTAAAATGGGCTGCAGTGCATCAGCTGAAATTATTCTTGTAATCAAAATGTGTTTATACATAAAGTCATAAGCTCAGCTTTACATTTCACCTTTCGCTAAAGAGGAAAGCGTCCAACGCCTGTACCCTGGGCAAATTAAAGCAACCGCCGCAGGCGAATTTTTTTTTTCATCTGCCTTTGTCTGGCAAGGTTCAACTACATTTTGTGATCCCATTGAAAAGGAAAGAATAACTATGAAATCAAAAATATTTCCATCGAAAAAAGTGACAAAATAGTGGCCATAGTGAACAAAGTAGACCCAAAGTAGATTTGTTACGAATTAATAAAAAACAAGAGCTACGAGCTCATATGGCACTTGTTACGAGTAGGCACGGCTCGGTTATGTCAATGATATATCTAGTGTTTGCTAGGTGTCTTCCCACCAAGTTTCATCTCGATCCCTCCACTCATAGCGTTTTCCAATATTTCCGGTTCTCCCCTCCAACTCCCCCCAAAAGTCACCGGATCCGGTCCGGATTTTAAGTGGGTCGTCTGAGGCATGAGGTCTTTCCAAATATCAAGTTTCATCGAGATCCGGTCACCCGTTCAAAAGTTATAAATACCTCAAGATTCCGGATTCCCCCTCCCTCCACTCCCCCGACAGTACCCGAATCGGCTCGGTTATGTCAATGATGTATCTAGTGTTTGCTAGGTGTCTTCCCACCAAGTTTCATCTCGATCCCTCCACTCATAGCGTTTCCAAAGATTTCCGGTTGCCCCCTCCAGCTCCCCCCCCAAAAGTCACCGGATCCGGTCCAGATTTTAAGTGGGTCGTCTGAGGGATGAGGTCTTTCCAAATATCAAGTTCCATCGAGATCCGATCACCCGTTCAAAAGTTATAAATACCTCAAGATTCCGGATTCCCCCTCCCTCTACTCCCCCCACAGTACCCGAATCGGCTCGGTTATGTCAATGATGTATCTAGTGTTTGCTAGGTGTCTTCCCACCAAGTTTCATCTCGATCCCTCCACTCATAGCGTTTCCCAAGATTTCCGGTTGCCCCCTCCAGCTCCCCCCAAAAGTCACCGGATCCGGTCCAGATTTTAAGTGGGTCGTCTGAGGGATGAGGTCTTTCCAAATATCAAGTTCCATCGAGATCCGATCCCCCGTTCAAAAGTTATAAATACCTCAAGATTCCGGATTCCCCCTCCCTCTACTCCCCCCACAGTGCCCGAATCGGCTCGGTTATGTCAACGATGTATCTAGTGTTTGCTAGGTGTCTTCCCACCAAGTTTCATCTCGATCCCTCCACTCATAGCGTTTCCCAAGATTTCCGGTTGCCCCCTCCAGCTCCCCCCAAAAGTCACCGGATCCGGTCCAGATTTTAAGTGGGTCGTCTGAGGGATGAGGTCTTTCCAAATATCAAGTTCCATCGAGATCCGATCACCCGTTCAAAAGTTATACATACCTCAAGATTCCGGATTCCCCCTCCCTCTACTCCCCCCACAGTACCCGAATCGGCTCGGTTATGTCAATGATGTATCTAGTGTTTGCTAGGTGTCTTCCCACCAAGTTTCATCTCGATCCCTCCACTCATAGCGTTTCCCAAGATTTCCGGTTGCCCCCTCCAGCTCCCCCCAAAAGTCACCGGATCCGGTCCAGATTTTAAGTGGGTCGTCTGAGGGATGAGTTCTTTCCAAATATCAAGTTCCATCGAGATCCGATCCCCCGTTCAAAAGTTATAAATACCTCAAGATTCCGGATTCCCCCTCCCTCTACTCCCCCCACAGTGCCCGAATCGGCTCGGTTATGTCAACGATGTATCTAGTGTTTGCTAGGTGTCTTCCCACCAAGTTTCATCTCGATCCCTCCACTCATAGCGTTTCCCAAGATTTCCGGTTGCCCCCTCCAGCTCCCCCCAAAAGTCACCGGATCCGGTCCAGATTTTAAGTGGGTCGTCTGAGGGATGAGGTCTTTCCAAATATCAAGTTCCATCGAGATCCGATCACCCGTTCAAAAGTTATAAATACCTCAAGATTCCGGATTCCCCCTCCCTCTACTTCCCCCACAGTACCCGAATCGGCTCGGTTATGTCAATGATGTATCTAGTGTTTGCTAGGTGTCCTCCCACCAAGTTTCATCTCGATCCCTCCACTCATAGCGTTTCCCAAGATTTCCGGTTGCCCCCTCCAGCTCCCCCCCAAAAGTCACCGGATCCGGTCCGGATTTTAAGTAGGTCGTCTGAGGCATGAGGTCTTTCCAAATATCAAGTTCCATCGAGATCCGATCACCCGTTCAAAAGTTATAAATACCTCAAGATTCCGGATTCCCCCTCCCTCTACTCCCCCCACAGTACCCGAATCGGCTCGGTTATGTCAATGATGTATCTAGTGTTTGCTAGGTGTCTTCCCACCAAGTTTCATCTCGATCCCTCCACTCATAGCGTTTCCCAAGATTTCCGGTTGCCCCCTCCAGCTCCCCCCAAAAGTCACCGGATCCGGTCCGGATTTTAAGTAGGTCGTCTGAGGCATGAGGTCTTTCCAAATATCAAGTTCCATCGAGATCCGATCACCCGTTCAAAAGTTATAAATACCTCAAGATTCCGGATTCCCCCTCCTCCACTCCCCCTCACAGTGCCCGAATCGGCTCGGTTATGTCAACGATGTATCTAGTGTTTGCTAGGTGTCTTCCCACCAAGTTTCATCTCGATCCCTCCACTCATAGCGTTTCCCAAGATTTCCGGTTGCCCCCTCCAGCTCCCCCCAAAAGTCACCGGATCCGGTCCGGATTTTAAGTGGGTCGTCTGAGGCATGAGGTCGTTCCAAATATCAAGTTTCATCGAGATCCGATCACCCGTTCAAAAGATAAAAATACCTCAAGATTCCGGATTCCCCCTCCCTCCACTCCCCCCACGGTGCTCGGATCGGGGAAGTGACTATTTCCAACTTAATCATTTGGGGTCCCTGACATGCCTGCCAAGTTTTATCATCCTAGCTTATGTGGAAGTGCCCGAACTAGCAAAACCTGGACAGACCGACAGACCGACAGACCGACGGACGGACAGAAATTGCGATCGCTATATGGCACTTGGCCGAAGGGCAAGTGCCATAAAAAAAGGGATTTTTCACGGTAAATACACGCTTACTCGAGACAAAACGAGGAAAAAGTTTGCCAATGCATTTAGAAAAATAAAAAGATCCGGATTTACGTATGTAAACGCCGAGGAGCAGAGCGTCTTTTTCCGAACCCAATGAAAGGTAAACAATAGCTATAAAATCAAAAATCTTTCCGTCGAAAGAAGTGACAAAATAGTGGCCGTCGAAAACAAAGTAGATTTTTAATAGCAAAAATGAGAAATTTCACGTTAAAATACGCTTACTCAGAAACAAAACGAGGTAAACGGGTTTGCCAGTGCGTTAAAAAAAAAAAAAAATCGGATTTACGGGCGTAACAACTTTTTGTCTTTCCCCAACAGGAGTTTACAGATTCGGACTTGACTTTTTATTGAAGAAGACGACGGTTCGCCGGCGAGACTTAAGTCGCATTTTTTTTTCGGGTGTAGTTTAACGGTAGTTTTGATGTACTTTGTTTCATTATGAAAGTACAGTATACCGTTTTATTTGTCCATTCTACACACTGTACTTTCGTGGCAAAAACCAAAGTACGTCAAACTACATCGAATTACATCCGAAAAACTGCAACTTTTAACTGGTTTGCAGAATCTGATACCTTCTGTGTAAAAACAAACCATGATTCGTTGACGAAACAAACTTTCGTCTTTCGCCCGATAGGAACACTATATCTTTCCCCAATTCAGCATATTCTGAAAGGTTTCCATCTGCCTCAATCTTCACCTGCGACCTTGTCACCAAATTAGTTCCGAGTCTCAATACGCGACAGAAGATGCTATACACAGCAATCGAAGAACAACAAGTTCGCTTTCAGAATAACTTAAAAATAAAAGAGATCATGTTCGAATTGTAGGAGTGTCCTGATATTTTCGTATGATATGCTGTGAAATTTTTACGCAGGCTTTTCAGATGTGCTTATTTAACACTAGCATAGATGCCAAAAATTTACCTGCCATACAATCCAGCGTGTGCAGAACCACTCTTGTCCTGGGAAACGAATTTTGGGATGTATATTAAAATCTTCCTTGTCCTTTTCAAGTGTTGAATCAACCTCAACCTCGCTTTACAATTGACATTTTTCTACTTGTTATGGGCACACTTTTTTCGTGGGTCTCCCGTCATTTGAATTCTGATGGCTTTTCCGTTATGTTTAAAAATGCCATGCCTTCTTTTTCCTCTTGTAGTCAAAGTCTGACCAACAATCTATGCACATACCTTGTCTATAAGGTATATTAATGCTATCCAGTCAGACTTCACTTTAATAGCTAACCTATTATAATTTTGACCTTTGACAGGCTAAAATCTGAAAGACCTAAGTGAGGCAGATGCAAATCACATGAGAGTAGAACAGGTAGGCGAATTGCTGCCACCACGAATCCTGTCTTCGAGCCATCTGGGTTATGAAACCTGGTTTAAACGACTCGGTTAGGGACGAGTTGACGACTGTAGCTGGGCAGGGCCAAAATTAACAAATTTTTTAAGACGGCTCGGATAGTTTTTGATTAAAATGAATGTCCGCGACCTCAGCGAGGTCAAAATAAACGACCGATATGACTTAGCAAAAGCAGGGGGGGGGGGGAGGGGGTGAATCACCCCCTCCTCTTCGGGCCACCCCTGAGGATCACTGCACTGTATAGTGACAGGTTCATATATACAAGGTCCTCTGTTTCAGATTGGCGGATGTTTTGTTGAGTGAGCTGAACAGGTGGAGAAATTTTGAGGGGCGTGGTAAGCCATCTCTTGCCAGCCAATTTCCCATATTCCAGTTCAGAGACACTGTGCGGCTGTTTAGTTTCCCAATGATCATCAGCATTTAACTAAAACTCTGATAGGATATGTGTTTAATTGTACTGAAAAAAAGGCGCGAACTCTCCAGACGATGAAACTTCTGCACTATACCCTTTCAATTAAAAAGTGAAAGCTTCTGTTCTTTAACTTTTGGATCTACCTGTCAGATGGGTCATATGGATCTGCAGCAGAGGTATGCTTATGTGAACGTTTATTGACTGTGGAATTTGCCATTTTCATGCACTTGCACTACATGCAGTAAAGTCAACTATGAGTTCAGAAATCAAAAGTTTCTAAGGAGATATTAGGAGGAAATTTTTATTTATGTTTTATACGTCAAAGAGGGAGTATTCAAAGTATAATTGTAGAGTGCAGGGGCGTCACAAGGGTATTTTTGTTGGGGGGGGGGGGTGCATATAAAATTTTACCAAATCTCTCAAAAATTTTATTGGATCCTAGAAACTGAGAATTCGAGCTTCAAATTATTGAATAGAAAGGATTACATAGGAAGAGTAACATTAAATTAAAGACGATAAGCCAACTATTAGGTGGCGTTTTGGCGAAGACCACTTGGAGAATATATTGCGGGCCACGATTGCAGTAACAGCTTTTATCTATTATACCCAAGAGAAAATTAAATCGAGCACCGCAGGCGAAAATTTTCGATATCCAATTTTTTTTTCTCTCCTGTAGGCTAAAATTTAACTGCTGCTCTTACAAATTTTATCATTTACCGTTGATTAAATTCTAGAAACCGGGTGGAGCGACGGTCCTGCAGCAGCAGCTACTGTAGTCTAGTCCAAACTGCCTATGATCACATAAAGGGAGCGCTACAGGCGAGATTTTTTTTTAAAGTTAGCTTTTTCCCGTCAAATTTAACTTTTCCCATCCAGATTCTAGCTTCGGTGATGAGTTCCAGCCTCAAAGCCATGCTCGACAAAAGAATAATTAAGAATATATAGCCGTTAGGAAAAAAAAATTAGGTAGAATAGCGAAATATCAGTAGAAAAATCAGTAGACCAGGAGACTCAAAAATAAATCAGTAGGACACCCCCAAAAAAACGTAGATCTCCTGTTAAAGCAGGAGAAGGGGAAGCACTCCCTAAAACTGCACTGTTTACATTTAAGTAACTGTTCAAATTGACATACCTCTACCAGATCTTGTGTGGGATGGATGTTGATAATGAGGGGAGGAGACAAACAGAGACTAATCTGCTTTGACCGCTGAACTGGTTATCTGATCTGAAAATCACAGGAGCATGAAAGAAAAACAAATCTAAAAGTTGGTTCTGACTGCAGCGTTGACACAGCTAATACCTAACTCTGTTCTGTAGCGTGTAACGAAGAAGATTCTACTGGAAACAGGCTTGCATCAGATTCAGAGGAAAAGTCAGAAAAAGCTCAAGGCCTCAGGTTAGTTCTCTCTCTACTAAACAGAACCCGCCGACCGCTTACTATGATGGCTGATAGTAGATTTTGGATATGGACATAACTTGTCTTTTATTAATGAATTGTTGCTTTTAAAATCCAAAATTGTTATTTGAGAAATTTACTGCCGATTTTTGTAAAACGAACCAAGTTCCTTCCAAAGCGTCACCATCGGGTCTTCGACTTTAAATTTAGTTACCATATGTTTTACAGAATGTGTTTCTGCTAGATACTGATTCAGTTCTAAATGTTATCAATCCGTAAAACGGACCCCGACAGTAGTATATAGCCTACTAGCTAGGTTTTGTTATGTGCACCTTTTCCTTCTTTTTGGGATCCCAAAACGTAAGTGGAGGGATACCTATGATATCGCAAAAGTTGTCCGTCCGTCCGTCTGTCCGTCCGTCCGTCCGTCCGTCTGTAAGCACGATAACTCTCGAAGGGAATGAGATATTTTGATGAAACTTGGTATGAGGATTGTTTGGGTCAAGGGTAAGGACGAGTTCGTAGATGGGCTCTGTAGCCCTATATTTTGGGGGTTCAATTAAAGGGACAAACAAAATATTTTTAAACATCTAATGTGATAGTCGATTATGGGGTAAGAAGACATGCTGAGCACGATGGTGACAATCATTTTCTCGCCGGACCAGTAGTTCGTCCGGAATCCGGCAAAAACCGGAAAGTTGGTTAAAAGTAAAAGTTTCATTTGAAATTGATTAAATGTTTGATTTAGGGGTACGAAGACATGCTGAGCATGGTGGTGAAAATCATTTTGTCGTGGGACAAGCAGTTCGTCCGGAATCCGGCCAAAACCGGAAAGTTGGTTAAAAGTAACAGTTTCATTTGAAGTTGATTAAATGTTTGATTTATGGGTAAGAAGACATGCTGAACCCGATGGTGAAAACCATTTTCTCGCCGGACAACAAGTTCGCCTGTAATCCGGTCAAAACCAGAAAATATGTTAAAAGTAAAAACTTTATCTGAAGTTGATTAGATGATATATTTAGGGGTAAGAAAAGACGCTGAGTCTGTATATAATGATCATTTCTTATCCGGACATATAATTAGTCCGGAATCCGGTTGTACCCGCATTTGTTTTAAGTCAAAATTTTATTTAAAGTTGATTAGATTTCTTTGTAGGGATAAGGAGATACGCCGGCTTCGTTTCTGAATTTTTCTTTTTTTGCTGGACTAGGAGTTCGCTCGGAATTCGGGCGAAACCGCAAATTTGGCAGTAGTAAAGCAGGAAGTTTCGGTCAATATCGTCAAAATATATATGGCTTATAGAGGTATAGATAGGTAGATAGAATATCTGAACTCGGTTTTCTCTGATGATTAACCTGGCGAAGACAAGACCGAATTGTCTGGATCAAATCTTAGATTTTTGGGATCCCATCGACACCTTTGGTCTTGTTCTTTATGATATTTACTCTGTTTGTTGCCACGTGTACTGTGATAGGTTATACAGAATCTCTCCTTATAACCAGAGGCGTCACGTACGGGGAGAGGGGGGGGGGGGGGACGCCACGCCAAAGCTGTCGTCCACTCGGTACAAAAAACGAGGTCATTTCTTGACGGCATCAAAATTGTCTGTTCGGGGAAATGAATAAGATGGAAATAATGACATGACGTGTACCGAAATCTGAATCTGGCTCGGTAAATCCATTTATTTTCACTGTTTTTGTTATTACTGTCAACAAGAAAAAATCGGTGAAAACAACCAACCAGTCGGTAGAATATCTTGATCGCCCCAAATAATGTTTTGGCTATAATGCCTCTGCTCATATCCAACTTCTATTCGTCAATCTTCTACTCGAAACCGGCCGATATTTTGTAGACGTCCACTCCTCACGAACATCGTCCGTCGCTACTATCCTCTGTAGCTAAGTCGTATTTTCTTTCTACGTTTTCCAATTTTGTATGGGTCAATCCACTTCCCTGCCATAAAAGGAAACTGCCCCCAGTCACGAACGTAGAACTACAAGAAAAAAGATTCAGATACTAAGGTCAACAAGTGGAAAGAAGGACATTTTCCTAAACATGGAACAATTTTTGGAAGCAAACAACAAGAGAAGGAAAGCCGGCTCTGACAGGGGAATCGATAATTATCTCGGCTGCCTGGAGGTCGGGTCATGTCAATGTTTTTTCGGGCAAATCCGGGATCGTTAGCTAGTACAACGTGTAATTGGATTCCCGGGCAAATGAGGGAGCCTCAGTACTAATAAGAATGTCAGAAGCACACATTTCGCGAGGAAATTAGTCGCCACCGCCGGAATGGGTTCCGGATTAAGAGAATGAGATGCTTAAAGCTTCGGCGATGCAAATTGCAATTTAGTTCATCAGATTTCACATTGAAACAGTATTTACGGCGAGTTATCGCATACTCGAAAGTGTACAGTAGAGTTCAGGTTCAAGTTCAGGTTCTTTTATTTCGAAAATACTTCGTGACAATATATTCTGATCACTGAAACAAAACAATATCGGAAGAAGGCTATCCGTAACGTTTCAGGATTAAAATACCGTAGATGACACTATTAATTATTACACAACTACCTTATTGTTTTACATTACCGTATCGTTTGTACCCGTTGCGTAAATAGTTAATCCTAGGTTATAGCGATAGACCATCGATACAAACTTTCTTACTGTCATATTTACAAAAATCGAAATTCTTTAGCGTTGTAAAACCAACAACAAAACAATATCGGAAGAAGGCTATCCGTAACGTTTCAGGATTAAAATACCGTAGATGACACTATTAATTATTACACAACTACCTTATTGTTTTACATTACCGTATCGTTTGTACCCGTTGCGTAAATAGTTAATCCTAGGTTACAGCGATAGACCAACGATACAAACTTTCTTACCGTCAGATATTTACCGGGATAAGATAAAGGGGAAGGTAGCATATTTTTCCAAATCCGAAGTGTTTTATTTTGTTGCCTCTGTAGTGGAGATATGTGAACTTTAAAAGTGTTTGACAAAATCAGAGGACAGTAGTTTAGGTAAGAATGGACTAGTGAATAGTAAACTGATTTCAGCGCATTGAATGGAAGAAGAAATTTTAGATGATGCATAATCCCCACATTTCTTCCCAGCTTAAGTCGCAGAGTATTAGTGTGAAATTCCCGGGACAAATTCGAATCAATGAGTATCCCCAGATAAGGGATACAATTCACACGCGCTATGACTCCGTCCGAACCAGGGATAGCTAGAGCTAGAAGGCTCGAGCATGCCCTTGATACACGCGAATATACCATAAACTTGGTTTTGTTGAAGTTAATGCTTAGCCTATTTACACTGAACCTATTTACTAGGTTTTTAAAAGCGGATGAAAGGTTTTTCCTCAATACTTGCTCGTCGGATCCGGATACACTGCAACCCGTATCGTCGGCAAAGAGGATGTTTAGACCTAACCCGTCGACGCACTTGTTGATATCATTAACGTATATTAAGAACAGTAACGGTCCAAGTATAGATCCTTGCGGCACACCGACTTTTTCAGACTGTCCAACTGGGGTTGATACCACGTCTCCGCCATCTACGTACTGCTTTCGCCCACATAAATACGACATGATTATCTCGTTAGCTGGTCCTCTTAGCCCACAATTCTTTAGTTTTGAAGACAAGATTCTGTGACAAATCGTGCCAAATGCCTTTTTGGGATCCCAAAACGTAAGTGGAGGGATACCTATGACATCGCAAAAGTTGTCCGTCTGTCCGTCCGTCCGTCAGTAAGCACGATAACTCTCGAAGGGAATGAGATATTTTGATGAAACTTGGTGTGAAGATTCGTTGGGTCGTCGGACCAGTCAAGTTCGTAGATGGGCTTTGTAGCCCTACATTTAGGAGTGGGGGAGGGGGTTCAAATTAAGGGGCAAACAAAATATTTTGAAACAGCTAATGTGATAGTCGATTATGGGGTAAGAAGACATGCTGAGCACGATGGTGAAAACCATTTTGTCATCGGAAGAGTAGTTCGCCCGAAATCCGGCCAAAACCGGAAAGTTTGTTAAAAGTAAAAGTTTTATTTGAAGTTGATTAGATGTTCGATTTAGGGGTAGGAAGACATGCTGAATACGATGGTGAAAACCATTTTATCTACGGACAAGTAGTTCGCCCGGAATCCGGCCGAAAGCGGAAAGTTTGTTAAAATTAAAAGTTTTATTTCAAGTTGATTAGATGTTGGATTTAGGGCAAGAAGACAAGCTGAACACTTATGTGAAAAAATTTTCTACCCGGTTATGTAGTTCGCCCGGAATCCGGCGAAAACAGGAAAGTTGGTTAAAAGTAAAAGTGTAATTTGAAGTTGAATAAATGTGTGATTTATGGGTAAAAAGACATGCCGAACACGACGGTGAAAATCATTTTTCAACAACTAGTTCTCCCGGAATCCGACCAAATCAAAAGTTTGATTAGATGACAGATCAGGGGGTAAGAAGAGAGGCTGAGTCGATATATGACAATGGTTTTTTACCCGGACATATAATTATTGCGGAATCCGGTTGTAACCGGATTTTTTTTTAAGTCAAACTTTTATTCAAAGTTGATTAGATGTTCTTTATAGGGATAAGGAGATACGCTGGTTTTGTTTCTGTTTAATTTTTTTTGCAGACTAGTAGTTCGCTCGGAAATCGGCAGGAAGTCTCGGTCAGTATCGTCAAAATAGATATCGCTTATAGAGGTATATCTGAACTTGGTTTTCTCTGATGATTAGCCTGTCTAAGACTGGATCTGGCGAAGACAAGACTCGATTGTCTGAATCAAATATTAGATTTTTGGGATCCCATCGACACGTTTGGTCTTGTTTATATCGATGAATATAGTAGCAGGGATGTCACCACGGTCCAGGGCCTCATGGACAAACTGTGTTACCGCAATTATAGCATGTTCCGTTGAGTGGCCCTTACGAAATCCAAATTGTGTATTGCAAAAGAAACCAATTTTTACTAAAAACTGTACCATCCTAGTGTATAGGCATTTTTCAATCGCTTTTCCGAACGCTGATAGAATCGAAATCGGTCTATAATTCGAGTCATGCTTCTTTAGACACTTCTCTTAATTTTAGATCGATTTGGTTTTGTTTCCTTCTTTTGTCACAAATAATACAATAAAACTGATTCCCTGTGATATGTTGTATCTTTATTTGAATTCGTCTTTTTGGGCTACTTCGGACGGCCATGAAAGAATACAGAACTGTTGCAGTTCTTCGGATATCGTGAACTGGCCATGATTAGCTTTAATTAGACTTTAATATAATCTAATTATTCTCTGCCCTCAATACTATGCATCCATAGTTGCTAGGTTTAAATTTCGTAATATTTTAAGCGCTGTTCGGGTCCTAATTAGTAAGAAGTTCTCCTTTACGTTCGAAACAACTTTGCATCACTAGTTCACTACACTACCACGAAACAGGTGTACTCTTTATGAGCTAAGCCTGAAAAACGCCAGTGAACCTCAAGAAGAACAAGAAACGTCACCCGAACGAATCCTTTAAATTGACTAAGAGCTTGGTCACACTGGGCTCAAAAAGCTGCCTATTTGACAAACAGCTGAAAATCCCTAGGGGACGTGAGATTTGATGGACTTTGTGGCAGCTTGGGGATAATGAGCAGACTGCAATTAGGGGTTAATTAGGGTTCCTGTAACATAATTATACAAACTGGACCTGCTTTCCGTCCAAGTGCCATATACCGATCACTTTTCTGTCGGTCGGTCGGTCCGGTGGTCGCGAGTTAAGGTACCTCCAGATGTGCTAGGACGAAGAAACTTGGCAGGTTGGAAATAGTCACTTCCCGGACTCGACCATCGTGGGGGGGGGGGGAGGTAGGGTGAATCCGGAATATTGAGGAATATGTAACTTTTGATCAGGTGACCGGATCTGAATGAAACTTAATAAGTGGAAAGAACACATGTCCTGTTTCAAGTCCGGGCCGGATCTGACAAGTGTAGGGGGAATTGGGGGTGGGGTGCCGGAAATACCGTAACACGCTTAAAAAGCGGAGGGATCGGGATGAAACTTGATGGGAAGAACAAGCACAGGTCCTATATATATCGTTGAAATAATCGGATCGGGGAACTGTGAGGGGAGTTGGAGGGTGCGTCCCAGAATTCCTGTTATCACGGGTTAAGGTACTTCCAGATGCGCTAGGACGAAGACACTTGGCAGGCATATCAGGACCCGACCAGATTGACTTGAGAATAGTCATTTCCCCGATCGTTGTGGAGAGGAGGGAGGGAAAT
This sequence comes from Branchinecta lynchi, assembly GCA_023053575.1. Taxonomy (NCBI): domain Eukaryota; kingdom Metazoa; phylum Arthropoda; class Branchiopoda; order Anostraca; family Branchinectidae; genus Branchinecta; species Branchinecta lynchi. Next base: position 5,843,653 of record JAKZAP010000005.1, read on the forward strand.
CCAGGATCTTGAGGCAAGCATAAATTACGAACGGGGCATCGGATACATATGAAACTTGACAGATGGAAAGAGCTTGGGTCGCCCATTCCGTGAGGGACTGGAAGGGGACCGGAAATCTCGTGACTGAGAAGAGCTTGGTGAGAAGAACTAGGACAGTTTGTAAATACATTTTGGTAGAAAAGGACCGGATCGCTGCAGTGTGTGTTAGGGGTGGAGGGGGGAGTTGGAGAGGGTTTCCCAGAATTCCGGTGATTGCGAGTTAAGGAGTGGAGGGAATCGGAATCCGGATTATCGGGATTTCATGACATGCATAACTTTTAAATGGTTGGTCGGATCCAAAGGAAACTTGTTAATTGGAGGACGTGTTTCTGACCTAATGATACACTTTCATAATGCCCAAGGACCAATGATCATTTTTATCTCAAGCATGTGCTTACAAATGACTTTTTAGCCCCCTTAAAGTCCGTATCTTAACTGTAAAGTGAAAACTTTTGACCAAAAGATACATTTTCGTGATTCCCAAGGGCCCATGACCACGTTTGCTTCAAGGGTTTTGCTTAAAAATGACTTCCCACGTACTTAAAGCGCCAGTCCCACAAGGGCCCCTGATCTTTTGTGCACCAGTGTTTTTGCTTACATAATGGATTTCTAGCCCCATTAAAGTGCGCATGCAAAGTGCATAGCATATTTTTGATCAAACCATACATTTTCATGATTCTGAAAATGATTTCTTCTGAAGAGATAGCGCAGATCTTAACTGGTAACCTAAGCTACTACTTATGCTTGCAAGTGTCATATGAGCATACAGCTCTTGTTTCGAGTAGCCGTGTGGACATTCAAATGTTAACCGGCGTAGAAAAATCGCTAGAGACAAGAGAATAAGCGGTATTGTCTTTTTGTCCAGGGTTTTTAGAAACTGGAAGAGGCAAGCATCTTACAAAAGGTCGCTAACCTTTATTGTGAAATGGAAATCTGTAATATCTGATGAAACAAGGTACACAAGTTTATTTATATTTGGATACGATTCAGAAAGATAGACAGAATGCTGATCTTGGCATAGCTTTACTAGTTCTTCCTCGTTTCATCCACTCATCCTAGACAGAACAGTTCCGAAATTCTGAATCACATGCGAATTATGGGAAAATAAAGGTAGGCACCCTACCAATGATCAAGGATTGCACAATGTGTATGCTAGTGTGTAAATTAAGGAGAACTAGTAAACCAGTGGGTTTGCTATGTGAATTTCATTGTTTCCACATACTTCCGTCTTCTAGGTATGGTGAGTTCCGACCACGTGCAGACTCTCAGAGTAAAAGGAACTCTAGTCATCCTCAGCGACCAAAGTCTCTCCAGACCAATGCAAAGGGAGCCGGGCCTTGGGGAAGTATCTCAAAAGTATTCACCCGGAAAAATAGGAAAAGCTTGGACCCTTTTACTACTGAAGGCAAGTGGTATCTTTTTTTTCTTCTGTTTGAGCGACCCTTTTCGCCTTCCGGTTGAATGTGTTCTTATCGGTGTCGATAGGGTCTACCTGGCACCTCAGCAGCTGGGATCACTGTCGAATAGGAACTACTTTCTCACTTGAGCCTAGAAATTTCTCAGCCCTGTCGCGCGTTTGGAGTTTGCAGCGATCTTGGTGGACAGGTTTCAGTTTTCTTTCTCAAGTTAGATTGGATTACCGTAGATGTCACTATATGAGCCATATAGTGACCGTGAGTAGACTAGTCGAATCGTCAGAGCATGCTTTGTCTAAAACAAGTGTCGTCGTATAAATTAATGCGGAATACCACACAGTCATGACGTAAATCTTGTCGTCATGTGATTGAGGACCAACATAGGATTTGGTTTCGGTTGTCCCTAGGACGGTTTTATAAATGTAAACGCGACCAGCGCCGCGCTGGTCTCTCGGCTCTATGTACGTAGATTCGAATATGTATACACCGATAAGAATAACTTCAGCTTTTCTGTTTTGCTGTCATACAGTGGAACCAGTGCAACGGCTTCGGCTGCCTTTCCAGAAAGCACTGCTTGCAGTCGTACTACCCATGTAGCTGTGTCCCAATTGTTGTGCGTTGCCACTCGTTCAAACGTCGTCAAGTACGTGTGGATATCAGCACCTTCGTCTTTCTTAACAAGTTGAATAGTCGCGTTTGTGGCAGGAACTGGGGCACTCTAGAGCGACCGCCTGGTTTGCCTGGAGGGTCTGAGCCAAAGGAGCGAACTGGGCCGTGAGCGACTGCATCTGGGCGGTCATGGTCGTCTGCATTGCTTCCAAGTTCAGCTTCATCGTCTGTGCAGCTCCAACATTTACTCTTGGTCTCTTCACTCCTGCTTCACTGCCTGCTTCTCATCGGTTTGAACTTCGGGTTGGAACACCTGTTACTTCAACCAAGTCTCGCTCTCTTGGAGTCTGATCCACCTTTGAGCCTTTGGTCATTCAGTCAGTGGACCTTCCGGTGAAGAATGGTGTCGCCGACTCGTTATAAGCAGAAAACGGTGTTGATAGGCCCCACCGAACTTCGGGCTTGAACACCGTCAAATGTACTCTGAACTCACAGACGTGCTCTGAAGCAATGTGCGTGAAAGTACAGATCAAGCGCTTAGATGGTCCCCGTACTAGTCCGGAATCTGTAAAACACTGCAAATGCGATGGAAGTGAATGTAGTGTCGCAATTGGAGAAAAATAATATGCTCAGCCTCCAGTTTTCATGTTTTCTGTGGAATCATAATTCGTAAACCACAATAGGAATCAAGTTTGAACCTGATATATTTTTTTGCATTGGTGTCTAGCACTGCTTTTTGCCTTCCCACGTCACCTCCGTTCTGGGGCAACTGGCCCAGATCGCCCAGTGCTTGAACTTAACTGCGGTTGGAGTTAGGACGAAGAAGTTTCGTATACGTGTAGCTCATAGAGCCTGGAAATGTCTTTTGAGTTGCACATTTCCCAACCCTCTCCGTTCGTGGGCAACTTGAAACGCAAGAATCCGTTCTAAAATTGCCAAGTTGTTGAACCTTGACAGCTATCAAGCTTAAGCTCTATGTACTTGTTGCCATTGCGGTCTATATGTGCGTTTCGGAGGCTTCAGACCCCTCCCGCGCCCTTGCGGTTCATTTGCAACTAGGCCCAGTCCATAACTTGCGGTTTATGACAGGTACGAAGTTTAAATTTTATGTACATGTTGTCATTGGGGACTAGACGTGCCTTTTAGGAATCCCACCCACATCCAACCAGTTCAGGGGCAACTGGGCCCAGGCTGCTCTATGACTTAACTTCGTAACTTGATCACGGTTGGAATAAGGACGAAGAAATCTCTTGTGAAAATTTTAATAATAACAGGAGGGGGAGTATGGCAAGTGTCGAGTAAGTATTAAACTGGCTTCGTTAAGAGGCGAAAGTTGGAAGGATCCAGTCAACCAACTTAAAGAGAAGGCACGAGAGCCCACAGATTTAAATGCTTTCCTGCAATATTGAACCCTTTCAGTTGTTTTATCCCGGATAACAAGACATGAGACAAAATATACCGTGTGTCGGTAATCGGGCAGTACTTAAAGGAACAGAAAACTTGACTCAAACTTGACTCGGGGAGCTAGCTGACATATCAAGAATGTACCCTGAGTCGATATGAGAGTAAGAAAATTCTCGTTACGACCATTGCAGTTTCCGGGCAGTTTCCGAGAATTCAACTCTTGACTTCGGCAAGTTTTTTTCGTGACGACTGCTGGGGACTTTTGAGGAACCGTGAGGACTGACCGGCAAAGATTAGCTGTCCAAGATGTGTGGCGGCTTTTGGGGGTCATAAATCAATACTTCACAGACCATGTCAAGACAATGTAAACGCGTGAATGTTCCACTGTAAATAACCGTTAGCAAACTTTACAGGGCTCCGCTTCGCTTCACTACTTGTTTTGAATTATTTGCGCTTAAACACCCACAAAACGTATTTACTGAACAATGTTACACGCTCAATAGTTAATGTTCCTAAAAAAAAACACCATAAATCTGCCATCGACAGCAACTAGAGATTTGCGGTTTCGTCCGGGACACGTCGGACACAACCTATCCCACGGTTGGCAAACCCAACCACTGTGATTCATTACAAAATTGGTAGTACTGTCTGACGGGAACCAAGTAAACACGAATACTAGCCATGAATAGAATATAATTTATTGCACAAAAAGCCTGAGGCCATGGCAAAAAATGGTTACAAAATAGAAGACTTAAACGAAATGTTTGTTTCAGACAAACATACCTCTAGACAGAAACCAAAGAATCACACATTAAAAAACCTCTTTATCACGTTCAGTGCGTGTTAATTTTCACCACCGTGCCCTATCTCTAAATCTTCTAAACCCTCCACTCAGAAATATCGCTTACAGACATATCCAGTTCCGATTCCCCACTCAGAATGCCAAGTACGTATGTCTGTTCATTCAACGTTTCTAGGATACACCTCCAAGAAATTGCACTTCATTACAAAGGCTTATTGGACCTAAGTGAGCTGGGTTCTCCCAGTTTGCTTTAAGATTCTTAGCCCCCAAGATTCTTCAGTATCATGTATCTTTCACATCGCCTGTAAGGAAAATCGATCAGACTCGAACACCACAAGACTCAGAACAGCGGAGAGCTGAAATCTTGGAGTCTGTCTTTGAACTAGGCTTTGTGTGTCGGAACATTAACAGGTGAAGGTGTTTCATCTTGGCTTGTCGCAAGGCCATATCCAGCCCCCCCCCCCCCCTCCAAAAATAAATTCCTGGATACGGGCCTGGCTTGTCGATATCATAATTTGGACAAAAGGTTCGACAGTATAATAGCTTCCGGAATAGCTTGCGGAACAACGTCAAACGAAGGAGTTCCTCAAATGGACTGAGAATATTAGAGGAGATCCCAAGCTCACACTACACAACAGCTATAGTTACGCGATTCTGCGGACAGAAAAAACATTAAAGGCACAGAAAAGTATTGTCGACAGGACCCCCCTTCTTTGTTATCTCGAACGCCCTCCTTAGTGTTCTCAAAGCTAGCTGGCAGGCCCTTGCCCCTTATGCACTGTAAAAGTTCGCCTTTGGCCGTGTTTCGGCCATAGTATCGGGATAGTAGTCAAGAGGTCGTGCGGCAAAGGCCCGTATCCAGGAATTTATTTCGGGGGGGGGGGGCTGGATATGGCCTTGTGACAAGCCAAGATGAAACACCTTCACCTGTTAATGTTCCGACACACAAAGCCTAGTTCAAAGACAGACTCCAAGATTTCAGCTCTCCGCTGTTCTGAGCGGAGTCTTGCGGTGTTCGAGTCTGATCGATTTTCCTTACAGGCGATGTGAAAGATACATGACACTGAAGAATCTTGGGGGCTAAGAATCTTGAAAGCAAATTAGGAGAACCCAGCTCACTTAGGTCCAATAAGCCTTTGTAATGAAGTGCAATTTCTAGGTGGTGTATCCTAGAAACGTTGAATGAACAGACATACGTACTTGGCATTCTGAGTGGGGAATTGGAACTGGATATGTCTGTAAGCGATATTTCTGAGTGGAGGGTTTAGAAGATTTAGAGATAGGGCACGGTGGTGAAAATTAACACGCACTGAACGTGATGAAGAGGTTTTTTAATGTGTGATTCTTTGGTTTCTGTATAGAGGTATGTTTGTCTGAAACAAACAAACAAGTCTTCTATTCTGTAATCATTTTTGCCATGGCCTCAGGCTTTTTGTGCACTAAATTCTATTCTATTCTATGGCTAGTATTCGTGTTTACTTGGTTCCCGTTAGACAGTACTACCAATTTTGTAAAGAATCACAGTGGTTGGGTTGGCCAACCGTGCGATAGGTTGTGTCCGACGTGTCCCGCACGAAACCGCAAATCTCTTGTTGCTGTTTCTGTCGATGTTAGATTTATGGTAGCTTTTTAGGAACATTAACTGTTGAGCGTGTAACATTGTTCAGTAAATACGTTTTGTGGGTGTTTAAGTGCAAATAATTCAAAACAAGTAGTGAAGCGAAGCGAAGCCCTGTAAAGTTTGCTAACGGTTATTTACAGTGGAACATTCACGCGTTTACATTGTCTTGACATGGTCTTTGAAGTATTGATTTATGGCCCCCAAAAGCCGCCACACAGCTTGGACAGCTAATCTTTACCGGTCAGTGCTCACGGTTCCTCCAAAGTCCCCAGCAGTCGTCACGAGCCCTCGACAGCCGTCAGAAGTTCTATCCTCTTCAAGTCTTGAGAAGAGTGCTGATAACAAACGAATAGTAAAAATTACAGTATGTTTCTTGCCAGATTGGGAGTGGACTGGGCTCGAGGGCAAGGGCGGAAAGGCGTCGTGCAATCCGTCCTTTTGCTTGGTGTGAGGATCATAGATAGATTCAATCCATGTGGATAGGATGGATTCCAAAGACAATAGAAGGAGGATCTGTTGGCTTAGTCAGCTTTTTCAAGCAACTTGAAACCTCGTCTTCCAGGAGATAGACGATCGAGTTGGTCCCCACAAGGGTCCCTCTGTTCGACGCCCTTGAGGGAGGAATCGTTGCGGGAGCAGCTACTGGAGGAAGTCCGTACAAAGCCGATTGAAAACTGGAAGTCGGCGACCGTCCTTACATGGATGGACTCGGTTCTTGGAATGGGGCAGTATATTCCACGCTGTGCCGAGAACCTAAAAAGTGGCAAGGTAAGATGGAATTCTGACTTTTTCTAGTGCCGTTGACTGCGTGTAGTCTAAGTAAAAATTAAACTGGCGATACAGAAAATTGGAACCTCCGTGTGAAAAATCTCGTGTCTCAAAGTGTGTACTGGACTAATCAGTAACAACGTTATCTTTCAATTCTCCTCGTTATCGGCAAAACTTGCTTGTTTAGATCGGTGGTACAGTGTCAGAAGTTTCATAACAGATAGCGTATAACACTTTTAAGAATAACACATTTTCACTTAGAAATAAAGTGTTATGACCAATTAAGTTTACACTATTTCGTGCCTAGATCTCCAACAACACCTTCAATTGGTAAAAATACTAACGGGAACGAAAGAAACATAAAAGATAACATCCCAAAGTGTTATCTGTTGAAACCGCACATCCTTCTGTTGTCGTTATTGTACCTTCTGACAGTGTAGTATTTTTACCTATTGAAGGTGTTGCTGGAGATCGAGGCACGAAATAGTATAAACTTAATTGGTCATAACACTTTATTTCTAAGTGAAAAGATGTTATTCTTGAAAGTGTTATGCGCAATCTGTTATGAAACTTCTGACAGTGTACTAGCCAAGTGACCGCGGAGGAGTAATCCACACTTGGCTCACCGCACTAATATCACTTCAACTACCTTGCCGTTTGAGGGTGAAGCGGCAGTCTTTTAACGTTGCTGGATTTTTTCTGATGAATGTTCTGAAAAGAAGATGCATGAGCATATTTATGGCTACGACGCTGATTGTTTTTGCTGGAAATCCGGAATCTCGGTTATTAACTCTATGAGAGACGCGAGAGCCCAAATTGGAATTCTCTATGCGAGTATCAAACATGTCAATACCGCGAAAACAAAAGCAGTGACGGTAAAAGTCGCGTAAGTGATTACCGGGACAGGCTAAAGGAAAGGCGTCGCTGTTTTTGCTTTGTCGTGATTACCCCAAACCCTTCCGATTCAGGAAATGCTTTGTCCCCAACCTTTTCATCTTGGAAAAGTGCAATCACCATTCTTTGACTGGAGCTATGTCCTTGCATTCTGATTCTGAGCTGGGAACTTTCCCTCGATTTTTCCCCGTTATCCTCCTGTCCACCCCGTTCCTTCTTGGAAGCTGAAAGATAAATAGATCCTGGGAAAAAAGCATTCCGTTGATATATTTTCCATTCTTCCAGATTCTCTTAGATTTGAATGAATCTGAATACGAATCCGGGCTGGGAATTTCTCATCCGTTGCATAGAAAAAAGCTCCGTCTTGCAGTGGAAGAGAGACGGACCGTTCCCGTGGGACGGAGTTCTGCTTTTGATCAGTTTAATACTCAGTGGGTGATTGAACAATGGCTGCAGGACATTGGATTGCCTCAAGTAAGTGAAGTTCGCCCTCATTTCTCCCAAGCACGTGAAAATATACGTTGTCGGAATTTTTGAAGATTTTACCTTTTTTATTATTACCAAATTGTTTAACGAGCTTTAAATGCAGTTTTATATAGTGCATTTGGGGAGAAGACAAATATTCACCAACTTTTACTACCGTTAGAAATGTTCCTTGAGGGATAAAGAAGGGAAGATTGAATATCGGGCCTATGTTTTCAGAGTATATTCGTTATTCTTTTTCTGACGAAGTATCTCTCCAACTTATCCAGGCAAAATACAAATCAAAGTTGTGCGTTAAAACCCGTATTCTCACTTGGTTTATTGATTAATTTAACTGGATTAATTTAATTCGAGGACGAGAGAGCGAGTGGGAGTAAAAATATAGAAACAAAGAAATTTCACTACAGGAAATTCTATAAACAAGCACTATGAACCTTTCCTGAAACAACCAGAGATGTTGGCAGTTTGTAAACGGTTTCTTATCTGCTGAGTATTTCCTAGTTCGCTACGCGAATCTTAAGTGGACAAAGGCTCTGCTTGTTTCGCCGATACGAAGATCGCTTTCTCGGACGTTTGAGCGGGTTTTTATAAACGGTATATAAATATTCGGCGTTCTGTGAGCGACTAGAGCTTTAGCCAACCAGAACCAGAGGTTAGTATATACAAAAATCAATCAAACGGACACGTGAGCTAGGATTTTATTCAGCGATATTTCAGCCCTTCTTGGCAAGAGTTCTTCAAGCCGTTTTATAGTCATTTCTTATGCATGGTTCCTAGTCAGCTTAGGGAGTGCTTAGCCACAGATGAAAGTTATTTTACCACACCCTTTCTGAAAGTATAAGAGCGTCTAATCTAAAAAGAGCAATAAGAGCATCTAAACTTTGCTTAAAGTTTAACCGAAAAGGGCTAGGATACGACAGTCTAGTTACCCATCACTTGTTCGCTTAAATAATCTTGAAAACCCGATGAAAAAGCGTTAGTTTGTTTTTCTGATATTTCCAAATAATCGATTATCCCACTGTGCTTGCCGCTCTTCCCGTTCTTGTGATATCTCTATGGCGCCTGGAACATTTGGCAACAACACCAGCAGCAAACGAGTAAATAAATTGTTTATCAAATAAACAAAGAAGTGTCTGCAGTCTGCAGTGCCAAAAACTAGTGACAGCTAGTGAGGTGTCTTGTGTAGTGATAGTTTAGTGATTTTCGCGGGCGAATTGTGGACGGATTCACCATGGGAAAGCGTCCACATTCCCAACGTCCCTACCGAAGACTACTGTGGACAGAATGAAAATCCCCAATAGGTGTTGTAATAATTCAATGTATTTGAATCTAAGATGTAAAAATAAGTTGCCTGTTCAGTTAAACTTTAAGCTCCACAGAAACTGGCCGCCGGAACCTGGGATTTGGTTCATCATAGTTTTATTTTGTCTCCTTGTGTCGACAAGCTCCTAATATCCCTAGCGTTCGCTATCCAAGTTTGCAAATGTTTCAGCTCATAAGAACCTTGGAAACCCTCTGGGACCACCAAACTTGCTGCAAGCACTAACGAACTTTCTTCATGTTTTCTAGTATTCGGAAACTTTCAAGGCAAGTCTTGTCGATGGTCGTTTGTTGGAGTCGCTGACAAAGAAGGAACTGGAGAAGCATCTTGGAGTTGCAAAGAAATTCCACCAATCCTCAGTTATTCACGCAATCACACTTCTCAAGTTATTAAAGTTCGACAAAAAGGTAAGCTGTATACGCCGTATCGAGAATCGGTGAAGGATACAAGTTAGTCGGTTTTCCAGTATCGTCTTTTTCGGTGAAGGGTACCAACTAATGGTAAAATGTTCGAAAGCAAGCATTTGCCGTTTCGTAGAGAACCTTCGCGTTTTCACGACTGACCAGTGAGCTGATGCGAGCTACCAACCATTATCCCATCTCAACGAGAAAATTCGATGGTAGCCTAAGTTCATCGTCAGCGTTTACTTTCACATCAAGTATTCGATTTTTAGCAAATTTCCGCTTTTGGGGAAACGATATTACTGTAGTTTGAAACTTGCACATTAAGTACGTTTTCACCGTCCTCGTGATTTCAACATTGGCCTCCGTTTTCTCACCCCCGAGGCAAGTCGATGCGTCTAATACCGAGGTGGTCTAGTATAACTACCGGGTCCTCGAAGCATAGAACCTTTGCTAGATAAGGAAAAAACACAGGAGATAGAAACGGATAGGGGACATAGAAATTGCAGCTATAGGAGGGTAGCTTCGTCGTAGACAGGTCATTAGGTGAATTATACCGCAGACACGGCACGGGTGTGCGGGACATGAAAAGCTCAATAATAGTTGTGTTTTAGATACCATGGTATCTGTTACCAAGGTAACTGGATCTGCAATTATTTCTTTTAGCAGTTATCGTGGTATCTGATACACGGTGTTCTGCAAAAACGACTATTGCCGAAATTGCACTTTTCGAAGTCATCCCAAAAGAACAAGAGCTGCGAGCTCATATGGCACTTATTACGAGTAGACGGTACAAGAAAGACAAGTAGATGAGAACGTCACAAAATACACCCGCCATCCAAAAATGCGGTTCGGAAAGAGAAATAGGATATTTAGTTTCACTCAACTCAGAGCAGTTCGGGCATCGTCTCAGATTGTCTATAGCAAACGCGCATGACTGTTTAAACTTCCAAGTTTCAGCCAATAAATCCACTCGTTTGATCCCCAGACGTGCTACACGATTTCCGGTACTCGCTCCATCTCCCCCTGCGGTGGCCGAATCTGGTTCGGACGAAAAAATGGATAATCTAAAGCATCTTCTTTTATACCATCTATCAAGTTTCACTAGAATTCCCCCCACTGTGGCTGAATAGAACTTGGAAACATAAACGTCGAATCTCTTGATCCCCTCTTCCCGCCCATCAAGTTTTACTAAAATCGGAGCATAGCCTATCTTCAAATTCCAGGTACCCCCCCCCCCCCCCCCCCCCACCTTGGCTGAATCCGGCCCGGAAGCCAAATAACAAATTTGGGCCGCATAAACTTGGCACTGTCAAATTGGATCTCATTCGGTCCATCCGTTTGGTTTTTGTGCATTTCAAAAGTCCCCCCCCCCTCCTAATTCCCCCAACCCTGGTCGTATATAGTTCAAACGCATTTACATGTCTAGGTCATGGATTCTTATCACACATTGAGTTTCACTCGGAATCAGGTATTTCCATATTTCCTTTCCCTCGCTCCCCCAAAAATGCTCGGATCTAGGAACGGAAGTTTCAGGGGTATGTTGTGTCAGGTTTATAAGTCAAGTGAGTCGGGTCATTAATATTCCTGCAAAGTTTCGTTGTCTTAGTACATCTGGAACTATTGTAACTCGCGACTACCGGAATTTCAGGAAACCCCCTCCAACTCCCCCCCCCCCCACAGAGCCCAGAGCGCCGAAACCATCTGGCTCGATCAATTTTGTATCTAGGCCTAATGCTTGTTCTCTCCATGAAGTTCCGTCCCAATCCCTCTGCTTTAAGCGTTTCTTGACTTTCCTGGTCCCCCCCCCATAGGTGTCGGACCCGACCCGGACTCGACACTGAACATCTGAGGCGATAGCTCTTTCAACCTGACAAGTTTCATCAAATCTGATCACCCGTTCAAAAGTTATGCATGCCACTAGATTCCGGACTCCCCATCCATCCACTCCCCCCACGATGGTCGGATCGGGGAAACAACTATTCTCAAGTCAATCTGTTCCGATCCCTGACATACCTGCCAATTTTCATCGTCCTAGCACATCAGGAAGCACCAAACCCGCGGGATCACTAGAAACTTGCCCCCCCCCCCCAACTCCTCCAATGTGAGCGGATCTGTTCCGGTTATGTGAATGGCGTATCTAGGACTTGTGCTTGTCCATACCAGCAAGTTTCATCCCGATCCCTCCCCTCTAAGCGTTTCTCAAGATTTCCGGTTTCCCCCTCCTACTCCCCCCAATGTCACCACATCCGGTCTGGATTTAAAATGGAACATCTGAGACACGACACACTTCCATATATATCAAGTTTCATCTAGATCCGATCACCCGTTCGTAAGCTGAAAATATGTAATTTTTCCTAGTTTTTTCCGGATTCCCCCTCCCTCCGCTCCCCTCCAGATGGTGCGATCGGGGAAGCGACTATTTATAATTTAATCTCGTCCGGTCCCTGATTTGCCTGCCAAGTTTCATCGTCATAGCTCATGTGGAAGTAGCAAAAACCGAACTAGCAAAACCGGGACCGACAGACCGACTGACGGACAGAAATTACAACCGCTATATGGCACTTGGCCGAAGGGAAAGTGCTCTAGTAGTGACGTTCAGAATATCTACGGCCGTCCCCACAATGCAAACTCTACTATGATGCGGAAAATTTTAATCTCAAAAGACGCTGCTTTTAGTGGCGGTGATCAGCTCTCTGAAGGGGGCTCTGCGTTAACACTTCTTTTCCGTAATCTTCGTTGTCAAGCATACAACAAAGGGACAAGCATATATAGGTACTACGAATCCGACAGAGAAAGTCCACTATCCGAAATGGATTATTCGTGATAGTGGAGCAACGGAGTAACGTATTTTCATCGGGTCTACAAGCCCATTGAAGTGAATAAGGGATAGGTAACTAGATTGTCGTGTCTCAGCCCTTTACGATTAAACTTTAAATTAGGAGGTTATATGAACAGTGCAGATTCAATTGTTCAATTCACTTTTAAAAGTTACCAGATCCAATTCATTAAGTGTTCCTCCTTGGATGGACTGCATATGGTAAGGGCAACCATCAGCTTCCACTATTTGCACTTGACCTCGCTTATATTTGACAGATTAATGTGTGGAATTTATAATACTGTGCGTGGTTGGGACAGTTGCTCATTTGTTGAAAGCTTCCATGACGGAATATTGGAAGGGTAAATAAACAAGACCAAAGGTGTCGATGGGATCCCAAAAATATAAGATTTGATCCAGACAATTGGGTCTTGTCTTCGCCAGGCTAATCATCAGAGAAAACCGAGTTCAGATATTCTATCTACCTATTTATACCTCTATAAGCCATATCTATTTTGACGATATTGACCGAAACTTCCTGCTTTATTACTGCCAAATTTGCGGTTTCTCCCGAATTCCGAGCGAACTACTAGTCCAGCAAAAAAAGAAAAATTCAGAAACGAAGCCGGCGTATCTCCTTATCCCTATTAAGAAATCTAATCAACTTTAAATAAAATTTTGAAAAATGCGGGGTACAACCGGATTCCGGACTAATTATATGTCCGGGTAAAAATGATCATTATATACAGACTCAGCGTCTCTTCTTACCCCTAAATATATCATCTAATCAACTTCAGATAAAGCTTTTACTTTTAACATATTTTCCGGTTTTGGACGGATTACAGGCGAACTAGTTGTCCGGCGAGAAAATGGTTTTCACCATCGGGTTCAGCATGTCTTCTTACCCATAAATCAAACATTTAATCAACTTCAAATGAAATTGTTACTTTTAACCAACTTTCCGGTTTTGGCCGGATTCCGGACGAACTGCTTGTCCGGCGACAAAATGATTTTCACCATCATGCTCAGCATGTTTTCTTACCCCTAAATCAAACATTTAATCAACTTCAAATGAAACTTTTACTTTTAACCAACTTTCCGGTTTTTGCCGGATTCCGGACGAACTACTCGTCCAGCGAGAAAATGGTTTTCACCATCGTGCTCAGCATGTCTTCTTACTCCTATATCAAACATTTAATCAACTTCAAATGAAACTTTTACTTTAACAAACTTTTCTGTTTTTGCCGGATTCCGGACGAACTACTTGTCCGTCGAGAAAATGATTGTCACCATCGTGCTCAGCATGTCTTCTTACCACATGATCGACTATCACATTAGCTGTTTAAAAATGTTTTGTTTGTCCCTTAAATTGAACCCCCTCCCCCACCCCCCAAATATAGGGCTACAGAGCCCATCACGAACTCGACCTTACCCTTGACCCAAACAATCCTCATACCAAGTTTCATCAAATTATCTCATTCCCTTCGAAAGTTATCGTGCTTACAGACGGACGGACGGACGGACAACTTTTGCGATGTCATAGGTATCCCTCCACTTACGTTTTGGGATCCCAAAAAAGGGGCTATGAACGTAGATCTACATAGGTGGAGGCACACACAGTCAGGTTGTTGCAGTCAGATGCAAATTTCATCCTTCGCTCCAAAACTTTGACGCATCGGAGAAAGGTTTTCCGATAGTAAGGCTAGTTTCGCATTTTTGGGATCCCAAAACGTAAGTGGAGGGATACCTATGACATCGCAAAAGTTGTCCGTCCGTCCGTCCCTCTGTCCGTCTGTAAGCACGATAACTCTCGAAGGGAATGCGATATTTTGATGAAACTTGGTGTGAGGATTCGTTGGGTCGTCGGACCAGTCAAGTTCGTAGATGGGCTTTGTAGCCCTACATTTAGGGGTGGGGGAGGGGGTTCAAATTAAGGGGCAAACAAAATATTCTGAAACAGCTAATGTGATAGTCGATTATGGGGTAAGAAGACATGCTGAGCACGATGGTGAAAACTATTTTGTCATCGGACGAGAAGTCCGAAACCGGAAAGTTTGTTAAAAGTAAAAGTTTTATTTGAAGTTGATTACATGTTCGATTTAGGGTTAGGAAGACATGCTGAAGACGATGGTGAAAACTATTTTTCGACGGACAAGTAGTTCGCCCGGAATCCGGCCGAAACCGGAAAGTTTGTTAAAATTTGAAGTTTTATTTCGAGTTGATTAGATGTTCGATTTAGGGCAAGATGACATGTTGAACACTTATGTGAAAACAATTTTCTACCCGGACGTGTAGTTCGCCCGGAATCCGGCGAAAACCGGAAAGTTGGTTAAGAGTAAAAGTTTAATCTGAAGTTGATTAAATATTTGATTTATGGGTAAAAAGACATGCCGAACACGATGGTGAAAATCATTTTCTCGCTGGACAACTAGTTCGCCCGGAATCCGGCCAAAACCGGAAAATTTGTTAAAATCAAAAGTTCGGTTAGATGACAGATTAAGGGGTAAGAAGAGAGGCTGAGTCGGTTTATGACAATGTTTTTTACCCGGACATATAATTATTCCGGAATCCGGTTGTAACCAGACTTTTTTTAAGTCAAACTTTTATTCAAAGTTGATTAGATGTTCTTTATAGGGATAAGGAGATACGCTGGTTTTGTTTCTGTATTTTTTTTTGCTGGACTAGTAGTTTGCTGGGAAATCGGCAGGAAGTCTCGGTCAGTATCGTCAAAATAGATATGGCTTATAGAGGTATATCTGAACTTGGTTTTCTCTGATGATTGGCCTGTCCAGCACTGGATCTGGCGAAGACAAGACTCGATTGTCTGAATCAAATATTCGATTTTTGGGATCCCATCGACACCTTTGGTCTTGTTATTTTTTGTTGTGAAATCTTATCGGAATGCGCGTGCACATAGCTTAAACTACCCTGTTTCTGAATATCTATCTTTCTCTAGCACTTTTCGTTTGTTTTTATAGCTCTTGTTGTTCGGCCAATTGCCATATAGCGATCGCAATATCTGTCCGTCCGTCGATCGGTCTGTCCAGGTCTTTCTAGTTCGGGCACTTCCACAGAACCTAGGACGATGAAACTTGGCCGGCGTATCAGGGGCCCCAAATGATTAAGTTGGAAATAGTCACTTCCCCGATCCGACCATCCGGTGGGGGGGGGAGGGAGGGGGAATCCGAAAAAATTAGGTTTTTTTTACTTACGACCGGGTGTTCAAATCTTAATGAAACTTGATACATAGGAAGTCCTCGGGTCTCAGACATCCCATTTTAAATCCGTACCGGATCCGGTGACATTGGTGGGAGTTGGAGGGGGGGACCGGAAATCTTGGGAAACGCTGAGAGTGGAGAGATTGGGATGAAACTTGTTGGGATTGCGGGATTGACATAACCGGACCGGATCCGCTCACTGTGGGGAGTTGGGGAGCGGGGATCCGAATTTCTGTCGTGATCCCACGAGTTCGGTACTTCCTGATGTGCTAGGACTGTGAAACTTAGCAGGCGTATCAGGGTCCCGAACAGATTGACTTGAGAATAGTTGTTTCCCCGGTCCGATCATCTTGGGGGGGGGGGGGGGGGTCTTGGAGGGGGGGGGGGTCTTGGAGGGGGGGGGGGGAATCTATAAAAGTGAGGTATTTTTAACTTACGAACGGGTGATCGGACCGTAATGAAACTTGATATATAGAAAGACCTTGTGTCTCAGACACCCGATTTGGAGTTGGAGGGGGGAACCGGAAATCTTGGAAACGGTTAGAGTTCGGGATGAAACTTGGTGGGAAGAAAAAGTACAAGTCCTAGATACGTGAATGACATAAATGGACCGGATTCGGTCACTCTTTGGGGGAGTTGGGGGGGGGGGGTCCGAATTTCTAGTGATCCCGCGAGATTGGTACTTCCTGATGTGCTAGGATGGAACTTGGCAGGCTTGTCAGGGACCCGAGCAGATTGACTTGATAATCTAGTTTTCTGATCCGACCGTCGTGGGTGGAATGGAGGGATGGGGAATCCGGAATCTAGTGGCACGCTCAGCTATTCAATGGGTGATGGGGTTTAAACGAAACTTGATATTTAGAAACACCTGTGCATCAGACGTCCCATTTTTACTCCGGACTGGATCCGGTGACGAGGCATGAGGCACGGACCGATAGGGGAGAACCGGAAATCTTTCGAAACGCTTAGAGTGGAGGGATCGGTATGAAACTTGGTGGGAAGAACGAGCACTAGCCCTACGTAATTTGACATAATCAGATCGTATCGGGGCTCTGTGGGGGGAGTTGGAGGGGGTTTCCCGGAATTCCGGTGATCGCGACTTAGGATACTTCCAGATGCGCTAAGTACAATAAAATTTAGCAGGCATATTAGTGATCCGACCAAATAGACTTAAGAATTAGACACAATGCCCTAGGAAGACTTCCGTTCGTGGGTCAGGCCATTTTTCGGGGAGTTGAGGGAGAGTGAATCCTAAAATTACTGACTTCTATAGGTTGCGAACAAATGGTCCGATCCAAGTGAAACTTTATAGGGGATAAGAACTGATGACCTAGATATGCAAAACATGTGTCCGAACTCCAGTCGGCCATGGTTGGGGGAGTTTGGGGGGGGGGGAGGAGTGGCCAGGAAACCTTGTGACATGCACAGAAACCAAACAGATGGGCTGAACGGGGTGCAAGTTGGACAGTACTAAGTTTATGCGGCCTACATTTGTCATTTGGCGTCCGAACCTGATCCGACCAAAGTAGGAGGAGGATCAAGCAGAAACCGGAAATTTGAAGATATGCTCCGATTCGTGTTAAACCTGATGGATGGGAAGAGGAAATGTTAGGTATGCGTAGTTTATGTGTGCGAGTCGTGTTCGTCCACATTGGGGTGAGTCGGAGGGGGAATCCGGGAAATGTTGTGGCTCGCATAGGGGTTAAACAAGTGAACGGATTTGCATCAAACTTTGAAAGTAGAAAGTAGAGAGATCGCGTGCCTTCGGTGACATATTTTAGGGTCCGGACTGGATCCGAGCACGGTTGGAAGGGGTACCAAAATTTCCGGGAAAATGCTCAAAGCTCGTAGCTCTTGTTTATTTCAGTTCTCTTTTCATCTTTACCTTGCAGTTACTGACAGGGTATAAACAATATTTTTGTTTTATAACATAAAACGTCCGTTGTGGTCTTGTACAAACAAGATTGTTTTATAGGATTATAGGACTTAAAGTCTTTGATTCCTTTGAGCCGAGAAGGTGGGAGACACCATCATTTTTCGAAGGGTCGGATTTTTACGAACACACTGTTACCTTTGTTTTCCCCCAAATCTTCACGGTAGCCAGCGTTATCCACAGATTACTTGAACACAATTTACTCCTGTACGCCAATCCGTCATTGCTAATTAACTATTCATTGATCTCCTGGCGCTGGTCAAAAGATTACTAAAACCTTCGAGAAGATCGAGTGGCGTGTAAGAAGATTAAAATAACTAGGGGCTGTTTGTCACCATGACGTTTAGATTTGTCGGAAGAAGAAATCATCGCCCAGTTTTACATTTTTTTTACAATTCAGTATAATTTACGGCGTTAGTTTATTGTCATCTAGTTTACATCCTTAATTCTTTGGACTTACTGGACACGAAAAAACAGAAAACAAAATACTTAAAGAAATCGATAATGCTAATAATTAGTTTAATTTTTCTACACATTTTCCATATGCCTGCTATAATAAAAACATTTAAAAGCTCCAAAGTCAAACTATGATTCGATCCTCCCGATGTCGGGCACTTCCGACCCGCACGGCTAGATGACCCAGCGGTCGGATCAAGTCGTGGCTTCATCTTGTGTCTTGGGTGGGGGTGGGTCTAGACGTTACAAGTGCTAGAATGCTTATGATATAACCCCTTTAACAAATACGGAAGACTCCAGAATGAGTGGCTTTTGCCTTTGTGTCAGACTCCACCCCACCAGCAAAAATATGTTCAAAAGGCACCTGGGATTACACTTAGCATCAGAAGGCAGAAACTACAAACGCATAATTAATCGGTGACACTTAGCATCAGAAGCAGAAACTACAAACGCATAATTCTTAAAAAGCCGAATTTTCTCAAAACGCTGTGTTTACGGCCACGCTTTATAAGTAGGCTATTGGAGTTGCCGCAAGGTTTAACACTACAGATATTCTCGTTGCAAATTTACTCTGGTATCTCTGTATGTTTAGCCGAGCGGAACTCAAGATTTCCGGGCTTATATCTCCTAACAGGCAGTAGTCTCCTCTACGGATATTGAGCGGAAATACTGGGAGTTAAACTACTTAAACTATATGGCTTAATAATTGTGTTCATATCTTGAGCGTGTTCCATCCTACTTACCGTAGTTACTACGCATGACGTCACGAATTCTGGCTTTTTGCCGTCAAGGCTGGAACGATTTTTCTATTTTCAAGCTGAATATCATGCCACGGCGAATCCGACCAATCACGTTACAGATATCCGTAGTTACTACGACCCGAGCGTGGTAGGCAAATAGTTACTATTTCGAGAAGGTTAGAACGGTCAGCGTAGTAACTATTGGTGAGGTTGGAACGGAAATAGTAACTAATAGTTACTATTTGTAGAAGGGTGGAGCACGCTCTGTATGTTTAGCCGAGCGGAACTCAAGGTTTCCGGGCTTATATCTCCTAACAGGCAGTAGTCTCCTCTACGTATATTGAGCGGAAATACAGGGAGTTAAACTATGGCTTAATAATTCTGTTCATATCGTGAAAAGCTTTCCAGTCCATCCGGTGTATTATCCAGCAAATTTCATTCCAGTTTCCGTAAAGAAACGACAAAAAGAGAGACAGAGAAGGAAGGTTTCTGGATTAGAAACAAACATTGGAACAAAGCCGAGAACGTTTCACTATGTGCAAAGGCTGCGTTTTAGCAGGAATGATTGGCGTAATCAGAGACACATTGTAAAGAGGAGTAAAATAGGCAAGGCGAGCATATTGTTGGATTACCTGTGGCGATGTTGAATATTTTGTGTGTGTCATTACCAGATCGCGCCATAAATTAATGCATGAGTATTATCCCAAAAAATCCCTCTGCATGGGCATGAGGCACGGACCGACAAAAACACAAGAAATAAATAAGCACTCCAACCATCTATAACACTCCAAATACTCAGCACTCACCTAGCAGTTCATCTTAGTAACTAACCCTTCACAACTTCAGCCTACAACTAGACCTACGTTGCCCGGGCAACGTGAAGTGTTGCGGCAACCTTTGTCCGGCTTCGCCGACTAAAGTGTTGCGAGAGCAACACTTTGGTTTTGTTTCTTCGCTGTCGGTTAAATGCTGAAATTGTCAACTTATCGAAGCTTTTAAAACGGTATGTTCTAAAAAGAATAATCACATAATCAAAAGCTGTTCTTTAGCGTTGTAAAACCAACAACAAAACAATATCGGAAGAAGGCTATCCGTAACGTTTCAGGATTAAAATACCATAGATGACACTATTAATTATTACACATCTACCTCATTGTTTTACATTACCGTATCGTTTGTACCCGTTGCGTAAACAGTTAATCCTAGGTTATAGCGATAGACCATACAAACTTTCTTACTGTCATATTTACAGAAATCGAATAGAATGTGCACCAATTTTCAAAAATTTCTAGCCCCTCGTGAACCGATCTTACTTACAAGTCCGTCTCCCGTGATTGACATCAAATTCACCGGAAACAAATAATGGATACACCAGCTATCAAAAGTTGCAAACCCCTCATCGCTGAAGATGATTATAGCATAAAAGCCGATTATTACTTACAAGTCCCATGCATGTCTTACAATTGGGAACAAAATTGTTCTTACCATCGAATACATATCCTGAGACAAATAACAGGTATACCAACTAGCAAAAGCTTTAAACTCCTCGTTGCTGAAGATGATTATGAGCTAACAGTCGACTGTTGCTTACAGTCGACTGTTGCTTACAAGTCCCTTACATGTCTCATAACTGGTATCGCCTATTTTTGGTTTCAGTGTGTACCTTACTCCTGAAGTTGTCAACCCCTTGAAACTTTCAAACTGGTTTATCTCATGAAGGATTTTTGTTCAAAAAAATGGATGGCATATATTTTGATCAGCTCTTCAAGGGCTATCGATTGCCCTAACCACAACAAAAGCATATCGGAAAAAGGGACTAAATTGACTTTGCAGTCAGTTGAACTTTATCCTTTTCAATCGTAGACATCGTGACGGATGAAAACTTGGAATAATATCCTATATAATCTAGTTGGTATTATAAAGCTATCCGTAACTTTTTAGGATTAAAATACCATAGATGACACTATTAATTATTACGAAACTACCTTGTTTTACATTACAGTATCGTTTGTACCCGTTGCGTTAACAGTAAATCCTAGGTTACAGCGATAGACCAACGATACAAACTTTCTTACCGTCAGATTTGTATAAATCGAATACAATGTGCAACAATTTGAACAAATTTCTAGCCCCTCGTGCACCGATTCTACTGACAAGTCCCTTTCCCGTGATAGACATCAAGTTCACCGGATAAAAATAATGGGTACACCGACTAGCAAAAGTTGCAAACCCCTCATCGCTGAAGATTTGTGGAGCATAACAGCCGATTATTACTTACAAGTCCCTTGCATGTTTTACATTTGGGAACCAAATTGTTCATCAAATGACAGGTACGCCAACTAGCGAGAGCTGCAAACCCCTCATTGCCGAAGATGATTATAAGCTAACAGTCGCCTGTCGCGTACAAGTCCCCTAAATGTCTCACAACTGGTATCGCCTATTTTTGGTTTCAGTGTGTACCTTACTGCTGAAGTTGTCAACCCCTTGAAACTTTCAAACTGGTATATCTCATAAAGGAATTTTTTTTACCAAAAAATGGATGTCATATACTTTGATCAGCTCATTAGCGGCTATCGATTGCCGTCGAAGTTGAACTTTATCCTTTTCAATCGTAGATATCGTGACGGATGAAAACTTGGAACAATATCTTATATAATCTAGTTGATATTATAAAGCGATCCGTAACTTTTCAGGATTAAAATACCATAGATGACACTATTAATTATTACAAAATTACCTTATTGTTTTACATTACCGTATCGTTTGTACCCGTTGCGTAAACAGTTAATCCTAGGTTATAGCGATAGACCATCGATACAAACTTTCTTACTGTCATATGTACAGAAATCGAATACAATGTGCACCAATTTTCAAAAATTTCTAGCCCCTCGTGAACCGATTCTTACTTACAAGTCCCTCTCCCGTGATTGACATCAAATTCACCGGAAACAAATAATGGATATACCAGCTATCAAAAGTTGCAAGCCCCTCTTCGCTGAAGATGATTATAGCATAAGCTTTTTAAACGGGATGTTCTAAAAAAATTAATCACATGATCAAAAGGTATTCTTCAGCGTTGTAGAGACAACAACACAATAATATAGGAAGAAGGGACTAAATTAACTTTGCAGTCAGTTGTACTTTATCCTTTTCAATCGTAGACATCGTGAAAACTTGGAACAATATCTTATATAATCTAGTTGGTAATAGAAAGCTATCCGTAACTTTTCAAGATTAAAATACCATAGATGACACTATTAATTATTATGAAACTACCTCATTGCTTTACATTTTCGTTTGTATCCGTTTTGTAAACAGTTAATCCTCGGTTACATTGATAGACCATCGACACAAACTTTCGTACCGTCAGATTTATAGAAATCGAATACAATGTGCACCCATTTGCAGAAATTCCTAGCCCCTCGTGAACCGATTCCTACTTACCAAGTCCCTCTCCCGTGATATACATTAAGTTAACCGGAAACAAATAATGGGTACACCAGCTAGCAAAAGCTGCAAACCCATCATCGCAGAAGATGATTGTAGCATAACAGCCGATTATTACTTACAAGTCCCTTGCATATCTTACCATTGGGAACCAAATTGTTCTTACCATCGAATTCACCGGAAACAAATAACAGGTATACCAACTAGCAAAAGCTGCAAACCCCTCATTACCGAAGATGATTATGGGCTAACAGTCGACTGTTGCTTAAAAGTCCCCTATATGTATCATAACTGGTATCGCCTATTTTTGGTTTCAATGTACCTTACTATGAAGTTGTCAACCCCTTTGAAATTTTCAAACTGGTGTATCTCATGAAGGAATTTTTGTACCAAAAAATGGATGACATATACTTTGATCAGCTCATCAATGGCTATCGATTGCCGTCGAAAAAAAAAATCTACCTGTCTTAGTTCAAAAGTTGACTTTTTTGCCGTAGGCCAACTTTCTAACGTCACGACTTAGAAAGGAGCAAAGGATAAGCTCTAGTTTCTTTAGCAATGAGAGAACTTTTAAAGTTTAAGAGGCACATCTGATACCGTTACTCTACCACAAACCAAAGTGCAAAAAAAAAAAATTATAAACTCAGCTGAAATCGTCGCAGACATGGACAGAAACAATAGATGGCAGCACTTTCGGACCCGTGGGAAAAAGCCACTTTTTTGTCTCTGTAGATTTTTCTATTTATCACTCAAAGAAGATATGTTGGCTATGGGGCCGGGTAACTGCCGCATATATTTAACACTTATAGATTTTAGTCCATCTTCAATTTGAAACTGGTGCCTGCCTGCTTGCGTGCTAGAACGGAGCTTTCCACTCGAAAGCAGAAACATCTTTTGATGAAACGAAAGGTTCGCTACACAACTTCAGATAGTCCTCTCTGACATAGGCTATACAACTCCACTTCACTTCGCAAACCGTAGGCTCTGGCTCGATGACAAGCAAAAACCATCCTTATTGGCCCCAGGCAAGAGTTCTACGGAGCTTTCCAAAACGTAATGTCATATTCATCAATCCGGCCTAAGGTCCACACTTTCCGTAAAAACCGCACAGGTTAGACCCTTCTCAGTTACCAGGAATAAAATGAAATCGGAGTCATAGGAAAAAAAAAAAAAAAAAAAAAAAAAAACGAGGACAAAACCAAAGTGTTGCTCTCGCAACACAATAAAACGTTCGCGGCAACCTCCAGGAATCTACCCAACCGACGCAGATCTTGGACAAACCTTTTTGTGACCCGCCTTGAAAAATCTCCTTATCAGAAACTTGTCTCCTTAGATCCCCAAACTCTCTACAATAACAACACAGACTTGTCACTAAGTACAACAAAAAAGTGGCCGTGTAGCAATTACAAACATTTTTACGAAAATAGCAAGCTCCTGTCTCCGTGTCGTGACATCTCGCCACAAGACAACTCGCTACAGTGAGAGCGGGGAACCGACTACTCGCCACACCGACATCTCGCCACAGTGGCATCTTGCCACAGCGACAACTTGTCACACCAATAGCTTGCCACACGGGCAAGCCGACTAACAGACGTCTTGCCACAATGCGACATCTTGCCACATTTATAGCTTCGACTACTTTATTCAATTACTATTTATTCGAACAAAATTTTTAATGGAGCAGATAATTATGGGCAGTGCCTCTCAGTAAATCAAGAGCACTGCTACGGTTATACCTACCTACAATTCTTTCGATTCTCTGGTATCGTTTATTTGGCCGAGGAGGAGAACGACCTGGCTTGATCCGGTCCACATCGGCCATTCGCAAATTTTCTTCGATCTTGAAACATTTCCGGCAATGCCAAACACTTGTGGCTTGATCCTATCAGCTGGTTAAAAGTGAGACGCCAACCTTCTATGTTGTTATTGTTTGTGGAAGATGCCCAGCTACTCGATCGGTGCGTGTCGGAACGTCTTAATACCACACTGAACTCCTAAACGCTTTGTGTTTATATTTAACTGCGACATAGGATTACTATTGCGGATTAAAACCAGATAGGATTAATTAGTTAGAGGACCCAAATTTCCAAATTCCCTTGAAGCTAAATGGAATATTGTTTTTTCTTCTTTTTTTTTACCTAAAACATTATCTTTGTGGTGAGTTGTCCATGTGGCAAGTTGGTCGTGTGGCAAGTAGTTTCTGTGGCGAAATGACGCTGTGGCAAGTTATCGGTGTGGCGAGTTGTCGGTGTGGCGAGTCGTCGGTTTGGCAACATGTCTATGTGGCGACATGTCGGTTCCCAGTTGTCTTGTGGCGAGTTGTCATGGAATCCCTGTCTCAACTTTTCTCGAACCTGCATGTCATCCAGTGGAAACCGATGAAACTTGAAAAGGAGTTGAACTTTTTAACGTCAACCGAGTGTGACAGAAAGATACAATTTGGTAGAGACGAAACTCGAGGCAAGAATCATGCTAGTGGAAGGCCCTTTCTATTTTAGCAAACACGTGGACTGGTGGCAGTGCAAAGGCAAAGGCTGTTGCGTTGATAGCTTTCAGCAGAGCAACAATGAGAATTGATTTTTCCACTTGCAAACGTCGGCCGTTTAGAAGTCTGCAACTCCCTGCCAGACCATGTAGCGGGTACGGCGGCCGTTAATGTGTCGAGATACCATATAAGACTGGATCTAGGATTCGTGTTCGATGCTAGAGTACATTGAGAGAATCAGTTTAGTTAGAAATTTGTGTCAGGATCTCAAAGAGGATATTTATTCACGTTGAGTTTGTGTTGTTTTTGACGCGATTCTTTGTTTTCAAGTCGCTTGACGATCGGCGGGATGTCTCCAAATCTTCCGACTGTGACCCAATCGTCTGGACCAACAAGCGGATTATTGAGTGGATCCGTTCCATCGATCTAGGAGAGTATGCCGAAGCTTTAAAAGGTTAGTGATCTACTAGAGGAGCGTGGGATGTGACAGCCGATAATTTAATGCCTGGACAGAGCCAACTCTTTCAGATAAATTCCTTGTTGAAGAATGGGTATAGAATTGAACAAAGTAATGGAAGTATCTTATATGGCATCTTAAAGCACAGCTCTTGCTAGAAATGATCTTATATTAAAGTAAAGCTGAAAAGAGCTGAGATATAACACTCTGGTTACCCATCACTTAGTTACTTAAAAAGGCCCGAAAACCCGATGAAAATGCATTACTTCTTTGCTTCGCTATTCACGAATAATTATTTTTTATATAGTTGAATTTGCCTGTCAGATTTATTGTACCTTTATTATCTATGTTGTATGCTTGACGAAAACGATTTACGAAAAATAAGTGTTTACGCAGTGAGGTACCTTCCGCAAGCTGATCATAGGCCACGGAAAATCCGCGTTAGTATTCAGATTCAAATTTTCCACGTCATAGTAGAATTGTGGGTTGTGGCGGCGGCCGTAGATGTTCTGATCGTCATTCTGGAGCAAATAGTGAAAAATAAGAAAAATCCCTTAACACAATCCAAATAATGCAGTATAAATTGGCTATCAGTTAACTTCAATGAAAAATTTCAAAAATTTCGTATTTCGAAAAACCAATACTAGCCACGTAAGAATAGCAATTTTCTGGTTGGCACTTGTCAAATTTACCCAGCCTTCTTGCTCTCCGAAGCGGCGGCTGGACGCAAAGTATTTGAAAACTGTGTGTGCTGTGGTTAAAAAGTGGGAAAACCAAGCAAAGGATACTTAGGATAGGATACTTATTTTATTAATAAACACAGTTTAACTCTTCTATATTTACATCTACTGCACTAATGGAAAAACCTACGTTTTTGCTGGCGTGCAGTAGTAAAGGTTAACCATTTCCTAAAAACACCAAGAACAACATAATAAATAACTAATAAAAAAAGAAAAAAAAGAAGAAAAGAACAGACCCCCCCCCCCAAAAAAAAAAGAAAAAAGACCAAACTCCTTCACATTATCACCTCCAAAATAAACATATACCTCCCAACAACCCTACTCCCTTCCTACCACACATCCACCAATTCCTCCCTACCACCCCCAACCAACCGTTCCTCCCAACCAGCCAGACCACCCCCTACCCCTAACAAATAAATACATTTCTCAACCATCTTTTATTAAATATTCTTTTAATTTTCTCTTAAACTCTAAAAGATGCTCAGCCGCCCTGATGCTCACTGGTAAAGAATTCCAGACTGCAGTTCCAAGAAACTGCAACTGAAATCCTGATCTTGTGCTACTCTTAAGCTCAATCACCAAATCTTCACTATTTCTTGTATCATATTCATGAATCTCACTGTTTGCACGGTAAGTACCACGGAAAACACTTGGGACTAGATTATGCACGCACTGGAAAACGAAAACTGCCGCTTGATAATCCCGTAGTTGACCCACGTTGAGCAAATTTAAAGACTTAAAACAAGCACTTGTATCATTCAAATCCTTGACATACTTGCCTATGATCCTCACGGCCTTGTTCTGAAGAATCTGGACTCTTTTGAAATTACTGTAAAAATTGCTGCTCCAGATCAGACAGCCATATGAAATATATGGGTAAACAATTGAGTGATAAATCATTAGGAGAATCCGCTTTGGTAAATAATGCTTCAGTCTACGCAGCATTCCAACTCCTCGGGCAATTTTTGCAGAAATAATATCACTGTGATGCTTCCATGAAAGGTTTGAATCTATGAAAAATCCTAAGTACCGCACTATATGAACTTGTTGGACAGGCTTCCCGGATAACGTAACTAGACCACTTGCATCAACTGGCATGCCTACTCTGCAGAAAGTCATTAGAAAAGTCTTTTTAACGTTGACACACAGCAAGCTAAGGTTCATAAAAACCTCCAGCCTTCTTAACGCATCATTTGCTTTCAACACAAGCTCTTCGATCGATTTAGCACACACTGTCAAAGCTGTGTCATCAGCAAAGGTTGTAACACAGACGTCTTGAAGATGAAAGCGCACTGCATCTACATACACAAGATAAAGCAAGGGACCTAAGACTGAACCTTGCGGTACTCCACATTTGAGTTGATAAGAAGATGAAGTCACATCATTGAGTACTACACGCAGGGATCTTCCAAGCAGATAACTTTCAAACCACTGTAAAGAAGTGCCACGAATTCCCAGACACTTGAGTCGGTTGAGCAAAATCTTGAAATCTACAGTATCGAATGCCTTCCTTATATCAATGAAAATTGACATCGGTAAGTACCCTTTATCCAACGCACCACTAACGCATTCCACCAGATGCTGCAAGGCATGAGTTGTAGAGTGTCCCTTTCGGAAACCAAATTGTGTTTCACTTAATAACTCATTCACCTGGAGAAAGTCATATAGGCGTTTATGGACGACTTTTTCTAATATCTTTGAAAAAAGAGGTAATATCGATATCGGTCGCCAGTTTTCAATGTCTCTTTTGCAGCCACCCTTGTGGAGGGGTATGACCTTCGCGACTTTAAGCTGTTCAGGGAACTTACCCTTTTCTAGAGAAAGATTAATAATAAAAACCAGACAGGGTAGTATGTAACCGAAAATCGCTTTAAGCCCTCGAAGAGATAAGCCATCCACTCCAGCTGAATTAGACTTTAGCGACTTCACAATTTTACAAACTTCATCACTGGTACACAAATTAAAATTCATTTCTAGAGATTCACCTCTTTCATCAGGAATATTGCTACTCTGCATTTCTTGATACTTGTCATACACACTATCTTGCACTTCAGGACCAATATTCGAGAAAAACTGACCAAATTTATTTACAATTGCACTTTTATCATTACGATCACAACCGCTTAAACACACTTCTTCATTCCTCTTGTCTCCTTTGTCACTAACAAGGTCATTTATTGTCCTCCACGTTTCTTTCATATCCCCTTTGTTATCCTCAAATTTACGATTATAAAAATCAGAAATTGCATTTCTTCGAAGTTTGTTTACTAAATTCCTCTGTGTTTTAAATAGGTCAAATGATTCATCACTCCGATTATCTAAATATCTCTCATATAGCCTGTTTCTCAGTTCTATTTCATCAATTATTTCCATCGACATCCATGGCTTTCGTGGAATAAGTTTTTTGGATTTTACAGCCTTTAGAGGGCATGCTTTTTCATAAATAGGCAATATGGCTGACATAAGGCTATCTAATGCCCTTGAAGGGCATTCTTTTTCTGCAAAAACAGGGCTCCAATCAATAATACTAATCTCTTCGGCAAATTTTTGGAGATTTTCTTTTTTCATCAGTCTAGTAACGACCTTCTTCTTTCGCAGTTTTTTCACAGGGTGATTAATTGTAGCTATTAATGGAAGATGGTCAGATCCAGGGCAAACTATCACATCAGCAAAGCTCCTGTGAAGATCACTCGATTTAACAAAGATATTGTCTATCAATGTTTCACTTTGTGAGGTAATTCTCGTTGGTACGCCCACGAGGGGATACAAATCACTCGAAATCATAAAATTCAAAAAATCACCATTCGTTCCAGACAAATCAAGGAGATTAAAATTGAAATCCCCCATCACATTATGGCTACACTCAGGTGGTATTTTAGCAAGCAGCTCATTAAACCCTTCAATAAAATCATCCAAGTGTGCACTGGGCGGCTTATACACCATACTAATTATATTTTTCTTACCATTTAACTCAACCTCTATTGAAAAAATTTCTACCTTACCTTCTTTCCAAATACTTAGATCATCCCGTACACCATACCCAATTCCCTCCTTAACCAACAATGCAATCCCACCACGGCTCATTGAAACTCGGTTCTTCACATGGACGTTGTACCCTGGAAATGAATAAAGCGAAAGAGAATGGTCTGTGCTTAAGAACGATTCGCAAATACCAATTATATCAAACTCCGACGAAAAATCATCTAGTAGCTGAAGAATATCCTGATAACTCGACGTAATGTGCACATTCCATGAAGCAAGACGAAGACACGGGTCACTCAGAGGTGACAGGAAATCTTGCGGCGATCGGATAAATGTACTATTTCTCATAGGCTTCAAATCTATTACTGGGCAATCATCATCTCGAGCCACTCCTCTCGACAAATAACTTTCAAGGCTAAACCGTCGTAATTCACCCAGAACCATCAAAAAAACAACATAACTTTAGCAACAAAAAAGGAATGTTTCTTTTTCGAAAATGAAAAAGAATCAAACAAATTTCGGAGGAAAATAATACTAAAGGAAAAAAATAGAAGAAGAAATAACGGAAGAATTGGTGACCCGTGGTCACGGAGAAAAAAAGAAAATGAAAGAGAAAGAAGAGAACAAAAGATAAACAAACAACCGAAAAGAAGAACAACTTAACCATAAAAAAAAAAAAAAATCAACCTAGATACAGTCCGCGAGCGACCGTATCTTTCTAATCACAGTCTCATCTCTAGGCTTTGCTAAGATTTGCCCTTGATCAGACCAAGCATTCTTCTGACCGAATTTGTCCTTAGCCGCATTCAGGATGTCTCTTCGTTGCTTGGTCAGAGACTCCGCAACGAAAATTCCACTAGAGGCCAGTTTGGCTTTGGCCTTGAATACTTTCTTAGCTATGTCTTTGCTCGCAAACTTCACAATAACTGGAGCGACCCTTGGAGCAGACTGAGTTGAGTCAGTAGCAGCATTATTCAGTCTGAGTCTATAGACATTCATGATCTCCGTTGTATTTACTTCAGGCAACGACATCTTCTGATTTACAATCGACAACACAGCAGAACGAGTGTCAACTCCAGTTTGTTGCCTTACACCGTGAAACACAAGACTATCTAGTAATGACTCTTGTTCATAACCGTCCAATTTAGTTTCCAGCCTGTTCAGTTTTTCCTCCAAGTGCTCAAGTTCATTACTCAGCCCCTTTAACGATTTCTCGATTAGTTGAAACTTGGGATTAAATTCAAGCGTAACGGCGTCATAAATTTGACTCACAATAAGCTCAGTTGATTCCTTAAGTGAGTTTGAGCTAGCCAGTTTTTCCGTAACTTTTTGAGTTATACTGTCCATCAAATCATTTTTGGTTTTATCCAGTTCCGCTTGAGTTGCTACAAGTTGCTGATGAATCGGGCTAATGCTGCTAGATGATATGGGTGTTGAGCCTTTAGCTTTGCCTTTATCATTGCCTTTGAGCGCAAGGTATGTTTTGGACAGTCTCTTGTAAATATCAGGCGCAGTAGCAAGCTCTTCAAAAGCTTTTTTTGTAGCAGGAGCAGATGAATTATCCGCGGTAGGATCGTAGGCTTGGATATTTGCTTCAACGAGGCGGAATTCCTCATCAAAAAAAAGAATTCCACAACACAAGATGATCTGATCGGTTACCAAGTCAATTAACTACAACATTTTGAAGCGTCTCATATCCAATATGTGAAAGAGTTGTCGGCGGGAGCTTTCGGCGAAGTTTGCGTTGCGTGACTGGCAAAACTCGGCTATGCCGATAAAACGCTGTGCCTACTCAAGATTTTCAAGCTTTTGAAACATTCCCCAACTCTAAAGTCCATTCCAAGTTTGAAGTATTGTTTACTTTTTAGAGAGTGGCGTTCACGGAGCTCTGTTGGTCCTCGAGTCTTCTTTTACCGCCGAGACTTTTGCAACCATTATGGGAATCCCGCAGTCGCGAAACATCGTGAAGCGACATCTCGCAAAGGAGTTCGAGTCACTGGTTCAAGTTGCGAGGTAAGTTTGCTTGGGATCGGGGTCTGGAATTGGTGAAGGCGTGTATGTTTCTGTGGGAAACTCATTACATTTAATTATTACAGCTTCATGCTTCCAAGCCCTATGACCGATTTTAATGCCATTATCACCACATGACTGCTCTAGTTGAAATGCAATGCAAGCGCTCCCAATAAAAGAAGAAATTCTTCCTTTGGATTTAATTTTAGCTTTTGCCCAAATTGCTTCATTGTGTTGTTTCGACCGACGTCAACACCATAGACTGATAAAGATCAGAACCGATGAAAAAACCTCCTTTGCTCGGTTCCTATTTTCATCAGAAGAATGTATTACGCGATTATCCCTTCACATTGGTCATATTTACTTTGTCATAACGAGAAAGGAGGGGGGGGGTATACATCTGTGTTAAGAATCCTCATGGACGATGAAAATATTTTGTACCGCAACCAAACAAAGGTATGACTTTCAGGGCCCGGTACCAGCATCGCGCAAAGGAGCTGAAGGCAGAGAGGCGTCGTAATGAGAAATTAGCAAGCGGGGGAAGTCTTGGTCGAGCCTTCTCAAAATCATTCTCTGGTGGTCTATCACAAGTGGATACCCTCAAGCAGCAGAATGAGCCGCAGTTGTCCGGCCTACAAAAGCTGACACTCAAAGTAAGCTATTTTGTTTTTGGGAGCGGGTAGTCCCGTTAACGGCACCCGCTACAACCCTAGGTAATAGTTGAAACGCTGCTCAATACTGTATGGGCTGTTAAAAGACACGTGAACAATGAAACCGTACTTGAACACACCATGGAGAATGCATTTGCAGAAGTAGTATATAAAGCCGGGTTCTACTCCACCCTCCCCCCAATTTCAAAACCCTAGTTTAACATCAATTTCTTAAATTTTAACATCCTTTTTACCAAATTATCCCCCTTTTTAAGAACATTTTTATTTTCTTACTTCCAAAATAAAGGATACAAGAAATGAGAATATTACCCTTTACTACATATAAAATACTACAATATACTACTACTTCTTTTTTTTTACATTTTTAATTTTTTATTCAAATATTACTGAGTAAACAGTTCTAAATCCACATATGTTTCTTTGTTCTTGTTTTCGCGTACAATCGGTTGCAAAACCAGATTTTTCTTTAAAAGTAATTCGTTAGCAATGGCATTATATTTCTGTGTTATAAACAAATCACAGGGTTTGTTATTATGATTAATGACCACAACCAACTTATCACCATATTTTGTCTTAGCAATTCTCATTTTAACAATAGTATATTTCAATCCTAGAACTAGTTCTTCTTTCCTGATTGTCTCATTGTATTTATTCATTCTGATTGTATTCAAGACTTCCTTTGTGGACTCCATTTATTAGGGGATGATTTTATTAAATAAAAATCCAGACTCACAAACTCACATACATATTTTTGTTAATAATACCTAATGTAGCTTTTCTTTCATAATATATAACACAGTAAATATTATATGGTACAGGCTGAGCGTGTTTTAATGTTAAACTTATTTCAATATCAGCAGTTGTTCCATTATATATACTTGATTCGTGTTTGGAAACATCGAAACAGAATAGTGGATATACTTCTTTAAATTCTTCTATACTAACAACACTACCAGTATCAAATGCTAATTGTTTATAACCCAAATGTATGAACCTATTGTAAAGATTTGAGTATTTACATTTATCATCGCTAAAATCACATTTAAGTGGTTCTTCAGGATATTTATCCCCATTAATTCTAAGTTCTATGTCTGTTAAATTCATATGATCAAACACCATATTATTCATTAATTGATTGTTATGCTTTTCATTTTTCTGTAACATCACAACGATTTTTGTAGGACTATTTCTCTCAGACACAACTTTCCAGGTGTGCTCCTTATTCTGACTAACATCACTTTTATAACTATTACATGCTTCCCACATCAGATTATGCTTTTTATCCTTAGCAAGATCCTTTTCTAATTCACTCATCATTTCGATACTAGGAGCTACAATAGGGATCTTCCAGGATAAATACTCGATTACTACTTTGAAATTAGTATTTTCATTTCTTATAATCATGTTGTTATCATCATTTCTTCTTAGAAATAATTTATGCGATGCACCTCTGAAGAATCGTTTGTTTCCTTTCAGAAATCCAAACAATTCTGATAATGGTAAATACATATTTACTAATTTACTGCTCTTTGTTCTGTTATATCTTTTTTCAAATCCTTTATTATAATTATTATTATTTCTCAAACTGACTGTTCCACCCCCTGCTGCAGCCCCTGCAGCCCCTGCTACTACTGGAGTTGCAGTAAACGAAGCAATAACAGGATTAATTTCTTTTCCTTGATTATAATCCTTATACCAGAAATGATTTCTTGCTGCACTTCTAGAATAATCATCAGAGTATTCAATCAACTTTGTAACGGTAGTTGTAATACCAACATGATTAATTTTTTCAACCGATTCATCGTTTATTACATACTCAGCGGTACTGAATAAATTAAATCCATTATTCGTTAAAGTAGCAACATCGGTTGCAGCTATAGGAGTCCCATCTTCGTTTACTATTCTTACACTGACATCAAGATAACTTTCACTTGGATAAAACCAGGAATCTAATTTCTTTGTTACGAATTCAAACTCTGATTTATTAGATACATTCACATCTGTTTCTCGAATTTCTTTAAATTCATATTTAACCACTGTATCATCCACAAGCGGTTCGTCAAATATGTTCCATTGCGGACTGATAACTTTATTTACTGCCATTTATATAAGAAAGAAATTATTAAATAAAACTTATTTCAGAATCTTTAATCCATTTCCAGTCATTAACGTTTTGATCAAGTCCTGACTTCTTTGATTTAAAATCCTTTTATTTGTACCGATAAGATCCTTCATCGATTTTTTGTTTCCAATTACATCAATGAGTTCCTTCTTGTTTACATCGATCAGATCTTTCCCATATTCTATTGCTCTGTTTTTCAACAACTCAAATCTCGGTTTAATAATATTATTATACATTGACATAGCCCCATCTTTTATTTGTTTTGCTGACGTTTGAAATAACTGGGAATTAACAATGTTTTTGAATACACTACCGATTCCACTTCCATACTGCTTTTTATAAAGTAATCGCTTATTATTAATCAACATTTATAGGTAAATAATTTTATTTCACTAATCAATAAGCTTTTCTTAAATGCAGCACGTATCCAACGTTATCACCATTCAAATCGATAGGTCTTCCCAACTGATCAGTAATTGTCATTCTCAAGGAGTAAATAAAGTCTTTTGTATTAATAGGAAGGTAGATTAATTGTCTAGGATTCTCAACAATTTGACAACCAGGTTCTGTATTCGGAACAAATGTCCAAATGACATCTGATTTACTTTTGTTTACGATAGAACTGTTTACGAGAGAGCAGTGAATTTGAATTTTATCAACGCTTCTTGTTATATTAGGAAGCTTTGTACCTTCATTGATTTTCTTAGATATCTCACTATCCTTCTCAAATCCTAAAATCTGACACAATTCACTATTAAATCTAAACACATATTTTTCTTGTAATAGTATGACAAATCTCATAGATGCTGGATTGGATGAAATTACAATAGGACATTTATCTTTTGGGGTATCAAAATACTGACACAAAAAATAATTCAAACAATCATCGTTATACATCCCATTAGGAATAGTAACATTCATCCATTCTGTTGCATTATTATCTTCATCTTTCCTGTATTGAAATGTATTATTTCCAAATTTATCACTTATATTATGCCATGAATACCACAAAGTACACTGATTCAAACCTATTTCATAATCACAATTACGGTTCAATTCGATTGGTTGACTAAATGTTATATCAATGATACTTTCATTACCTTCAATGTTTAACAACACCATTTATTAGAAATATTTTTTATATATTGAATTGTAATATCTCTTCGTAAGAAATTTATTTCGCATTAACGAATCCAAAATATCAATAGCTTCATTTCTCACCTCATCAGATGTATTTCCGTTTACTCTGCTACCTATCAAAGTGTATAGTTTTGAAATCATTTCATCATAATTCATAAATACTCCAGTTCCTTGTTGGTTGACTAATGGGAAATAGGTTTGAATGGTTTTTAACCTATTCTTGTATTCTTTTATAAATTCAATGTGTTTATCATACTTACTAGAACTATAACTTTTACTTTTCATACCACCATAACTTTGACTTATAGATGTTAAATAATTCAGAGCCCCATCTATTTCGTTATGATGCTTAAGGTAATAATGAGGCATTTTAAAATAATTATCGGTACCATTCCAGTCATCTTTATATTTTAAATTAATTTCATTTAATAATTCCACATCAATATTTAAGTTTAGATTTACGTCATATGGTTGTTCTAGATTGGGTTCTATAGCAGGAGTGGGAGCTCGACTCGATTCCTCTGAATTAGTGGTCTGTAAAGCTGTTTTAAATGTATCACCTAATCTGAGAAACCGTCTTCTTGAATTATTATCACCTTCCTGTAGTTTATTAATTATCGTTTCAGCGTTCTCTTGTAATTTTTTGATGGTGTCTTTAGTGTTTTCTTTTTGTGCTATAATAACTGGAGCGTTTAACTCTGAAGCATATTCCCGAAATCCTGCCTTCTCCATCTCATTTTGTTGAACCTTTCTTCTCTGAACTTCTCTGTTCTTCACTATATCCGATAACATATCACTCAAGCGTCTTGAATCCATTTATATACAAGTAATTTTATTTCATAATAAATTTTGAAAGTTCTTTTTCATAAAACCCTCCTTGAATTAATTCCCCACTTTTGTCAGATATTTCATAAGTAATGGGAATGGTAGGTCTGATGGTTGCTATCTGAAATACTTCATCCGTATAATTAGGTAAATATCCTTTATCGAAAATACTTTTTTCTTTTTTAATTCTGACTCAATCCCCTACTTTGACGTTTCCTGTGATTTTGTAGTCATCTACTGGAGGAAACAGAGCACTAAAAACCTTTTTCTGATTAACCTTTTTACTAGCATCAACTGGTTTCATTTGTATTGAACGGTGGTACGAGTTATTATAATTACTCGCAAATAAAGGTAAAACATCAATCCAATTAGTAGTGTTATTGTGAGTGAAATATTTCCATAGCTTTTCTTTTAGCGTTCTATTGAACCGTTCAACGATTTGCGCTTTCAATTCGCTTTCAGATGCAAACCAGTGTATATCGTTATTTTTCAAAAAAGTTTGAACATTTCTCATAACAAATTCCTTACCTTTATCAGTTTGTAGTTTCTTAGGAATTCTTTCTTTAAATATAACACTGAATGCTTTTATTATTTCAGCACCCGTTTTATCTTTCAGAGGGATACACCAAGCATATTTACTAAAGCAATCAATAACAGTTAAAATGTAATTTGTTTTATTATTTTCTTTTTTATATTTCTGCATATCAACTAAATCAGCTTGCCATTGCTCATCAACATAGTGAACATACACTCGCCTCCTTTCAAAGTTATGATAGGAAGGTTTGTGTAACGTATACACATTCTCATTTTGCAACACATTTTTTATTTTATCCTTGGAAACCTTAACACCATTTTCTTTTAATTTTCTGTAAATATCATCCACACCTGAATAATTAGAATAATACGTCTTTAAAATATCTGTTTCTGCGTTGAGGTTTTTTTTAAAAAGCGATTTTTCCTCGATCCGCAAATAACACAATTCCCTTTCAGCATTGGAACATTATTTTTTTGTGACACTGCCTTAAACATTGATTCAGTGTCAGTGCTCTTTTTACATTTCATACAATAAATCTCCATTTATTAGAAAATAATTTTTATAAACGAAAAGCTACCAACTTCATTTTGCGCTTAATGTAGGAAATACAGTGAAGTCCACAGTTTAATTCATCTATATTTTGAACAGCAAGATTTTCATAAGCTATTTTTTTTTTGAAGTTTTTAGATATTTAACTATTTCTTTTCCTGGAGGAATACCGAAAGAATCAAAAAATTCGACATAGGGGGATTCAGGTAGATTACAATAGGCAACCCAGTGAGTTCCAGGCATTCCGAGTTTATCATAATTAATGACACCGCATTCCGAATCGTTTATATGTTTGGGTAGCGTATCTAAAGAGAAAACACCTCGAAACTGTGGTATACTCCCTAATGCATCCATAATATCAAAATTAGTTAGAGGTCCTACTTTACTTTTGCTTCTTTTTTGATGTCCCCGTTTTTTGACTTCCTAGGTCTTCCACGTACCCCATGACCGACAACTCTTTGTGTTCCAGGAAGTGTTAGCGCTCCACCTGTGTTGACATCATCGGTTTTCTTCTTAGGTCTTCCCCGTCCCACAACTTTTTGTGTTCCAGGAAGTGTAAGCGCCCCACCTGTGTTGGTTATGTTATCCACCAATTTCTTACCAGCGAATGTACCCAAAGCAGCAGCTCCGCTTGTTAAAGCTGCCTTACCAAGGGCTACAGCTAACGGTATTAAAAATGGAAGTAATCCACCTTTTTGAATCGCTTCTCTCATCTGCTTGTATGATACATCAATATCACAACCCTTATTATTCATTTTACAGGTTTCAATTTTATCAATTTGTCGTTTACTTAAAAGTAACTTAACTGGTTCTCGTTCATTTTGTCTACTATGACTAACACGTATCTGACATTTTTGTTTAGCATCAAAGCATTTCTTCAGCTTTCCTTTCTGGAGCTTTGACAAATAAACTGTATACTCCATTGTTTCAACCATTTATTAGGGAATAAATTTATCTTATAAAATTTATTTACCAGCCATCATTTTTTCTATTCTGGTAACGAATGGTTTGTCAACAGGTTTTAGCTCTAGCTCTAGAAGCCTTTTTAAAATATTTACTACTGCTCTTTCAATATTATCGATACGAGTTTTTTGACCAGCAATCTTTCCTTCAATTATACCGTTATGGGTGTGTTGCCCAAGAAGCTTTTTGTCATAATCTAAAAGATTCATAGTTAACGTTGCTAAATTAACAGCATCATTTTTGTTTCTAGGGTTTTGAACATTTGTTATCAACTTGTTTTCAGCGTTAATCTCTTTATCATTAACTCGAACTATTTCTTTTACAAATAACCCTTTATCTTTGTTCCTTACCAACGAATTATCAGGAGAATCATCTATCGCAGTTAATCTGTTGATATCTTCGCTAAAGTACTGATTTGCCCCCACTTGTTGTGCGGTAATTTCTTCTTTAAATTGATTCAAAATAATAGTCATAGATCTGAAACTAATAGCGTCCTGGTCAGCTTTCGCATCCCCTAACATAATAATTCTCTTACCTTGTAGGTTAATATTACCGTTGTCATCAGTAACTCTCTTTTCATTCGATTCGTTACTAACCTTTTTTCCAACACTACCAAATTTATTCATTTATTATAGAAATAAATTATCCGGTAAATTTTTCAAAGTTTTTCCTGTACTTAAGGGTTTTATCTTTTATTTTTAAATCTATGAAGAAAAAACCGTAGCCCTTGGTTGCAGTCTCGAATTGTTTGAGAAATTTTTCATCGTCTATACTGGATACATGGCTTTGTCTTATTAATTTTACTTCTTTTGGATTAGAACACTGAAAGAATGCAAAATAATTGCACTGGAGCCTTACCACCTTTGGCGTTTTATGATAGCTTTGAGACAAGTAAATAATTGAGGCATTTTTCTTTCTTCCTCTTATGAATAAATCTTCTATTTTCTTCTGGTCTTTTTCAGTGACAAAATCGTCAAAGATAATCAAGTTTTGGTATTCAGGGTCTAAGTCGTCAACATCGACAATATCATCAAGATTGTTACTTACTGTTAAGACTTTCGATTTGCATTGTGACTCCAAAGTGGTTAAATTGGTTATAAGGTCTTGATATTTATCTTCTTCAAGATCTTTAGCATACAAGTATATTCTGTTGAAACAAAGATATTCATAAATTAAATTCAAAAGAAGGTTAGTTTTCCCTGTTCCAGAACTACCACAAATTAAGAGTCTAAATGGCCACTGAGGTGCAAGGTCGTGCTTATTCTGATAAGTGTTCTTTTCACTAAAATCATAGACTTTGATTGGAGCCTTTTCATTCATTTATTTAGGAAGAATTTTTCATTATAAGATTTACTTGAGTATTTTAAGTAGGTACTTGAATTTTTTAAGTAGGTACTTGATTTTTGTAAGTAGGTACTTGAATTTTTTAAGTAGGTACTTGAAGTTTTGAAGTAGGTACTTGAAGTTTTTAAGTAGGTACTTGAATTTTTTAAGTAGGTACTTGAATTTTTTAAGTAGGTACTTGAAGTTTTGAAGTAGGTACTTGAAGTTTTTAAGTAGGTACTTGAATTTTTGAAGTAGGTACTTGAATTTTTTAAGTAGGTACTTGAATTTAATGTTTATAACCTAAAGGTAAAGTGTGTATTTTATCGCTTGTTACTATCCTTTTATCATCCTTAGGATCTAACGCTTTTTTATTCTGTTCTTCTAGAAACATATTGTGCTTGTATGATCTTAAGTTATACTGGGTTATAGAAAGGTTTTCCGTTTTACCAAACAGTACATCCTTATAGTTTTGAATCGTAATTTTATCTTTAACTATATTGGTTTTTATTCCTTTCAGTTTTTTGCTAGCTTTTGAAGGGTCTTGGTTGTCCTTTAAATAAGCATATACTTTTGATCGTAATCCAACAAACTCTGTCATAACCTGTCCACCTAATTCATCTTTCATCATTCCTATCACTTTCTTATTTACACTAGGAAACCCATATGGATTATCTTTCGCATAATCAGATGTATCGAACCTCTCATTCAAATCTTGTTTGATATCTTCATAGAAATCTTCGGTTCGAATGTCGTATATGAAAGAATCAGTGTCCATATAACACAAATCAATTTTATCTCCATATTTAGGCTTCATATAATCATAATGGAATTCATACATCAATAACTTGGATAGTTCTAATACAGCAAAGCCGATATACATTGGTTTGTCTAATTTTATCTTTTCCTTTGACATTCTTGCTACTGAAAAGTTTTCACTGAATATTATTTCAGATTTAAAGTTGGGTTTCTTTATTATTTTTTCTCTTGTTGCATCATCCGTTATTATTTCCATATCCGCTCGCTTCCTTACGTTTTCCATAGTTTTTCCAAAGCAAGCATTATTCATAAGCTTAAAGAAGTCCTTCTCAAAATCATTTGTACCTTTAGTTCTAAGTGCTGTGTTGTGGTCTATATATCCTTTTAAGTAAGCACTTTCAGTGAATCCTAGTATTCTGTGTACTCTCTTCAATATCAAACCTTTTTGTAAATAAAATTCTAGGTTCCTGTGGTGAACTACATAGTTGGTTTTATCTAATACTGTGGTACATAGCTTACCGTTAAAGTGTTCGGGTGCTAATGGTAAATTCTTGTGTAATTCGTGTATTTCTTTTGGATATTCTAAGTCTACCTCATATATAGCACCCACATCTTGTCTCACCGACTTAATCGTAATCACCGACTTGATATGACTTTTCAGATGGTTGTAATACTCGATTGATTCATATTCATTCCTTTCTTTCAAATCATCCGGTATGGAAATGAATTGGAAATCATTCGCTGGTAAATCTTGTGACATTGCCCACCCATATAAATTATTTTTATCCAAATACACTAAATAATTAGATGGCTTATTCTTATTATAATCACTTGTATATTTATTATTTGCTTTTGCGTATCTTTTTATACATTGGGATACACCACCTCTTATTCCTTTTTCTATAAAGGTATACATGTCTTCCTTTGAGAATAACGGCAAGTCTACTTTCGAATGCTTTAGGAAAGCATCCCATGTTAGTCCTGGAGCTGAGAAGTAATGAAGTGGATCCAGATCATAATTATGTATACAAACGTTCCTGAAATTCTCCACAACATCTGATAGAATTAACACATCACTTTTTAGGTACAACTTGGTATAATCAAGTAAAGTTTCACAGTTAAATTGCTTCCATATAGATACCGCTCTTTTATAATCACTTTTGTCAATACCTTTCCCCGTCAACCTAGAATAAAAGCTTTCTATTGGTGGTAACTTTGTACATTTCATTTTATCGAAACTATCTACGAATTCATACGGATATACCCCTTTTTTAATTATTTCTTTGAATTCTTCATCGTTATTGAAACTATTCGATGTGTACTTGAAATTCTCTCTTAGATGATTACAGGGTACTTTGCAATCACATTTCGCTAAATTTGCTGATAGTTTGTCTAAAGATGAAGCCATAAATCTAATCGAATCTATAAACCGGATCTCATATTTTATTTCCGTATCCGTCTTTCTTATACTTATTGATTTCGAGAATGATATGAAACTTTCTGCACTTTCAAAAATTCCGTTATCAGGTATCAATTCTCTAACAAATAAATGAGAATCATATTTTGATAAATTATGCATTACTACCGGGATATGCCTAGGAATCCTGTATTTCATATTACATTCAGCATGAGCAAATCCCCTATCTTCTCCTGTCATGTGGTCGTGATCAAAGTGAGGATTTTCAGTAATTTCAGTTGTACAGATGTGACAAGTCTTATTCATTAGATTTTTCCATTTTTCGGTAATTTCTGCATTGGTATAAGTATGGTTTCTTTGTCTTCTTTCATATTTGTTTGCAATTTCTGTGGATACTTTTGTAACGGTTTTAACAAAATGTTTTGCAGCGTCTTCACCGAAATAGTCATAGTATTTGTTCTGGTTTGTATCAAAGGAACAGCATACCTGAAATCCGTAAGCAAATGGTTTCTGTTTGGCCACTTTTATTGTTTTCTTTCCGTTTACCTGATTGTATTCTTCGTTATAAGACTCAAAGTCTGCTATTATGCAATAAGGTACTTTCATTTGTTTTGCAATATTTTTATATTGTATACTTGAACCTTCAGGAGGCATTATTATATCAGGATCTTCGCAATTATTTTTACTTTCATGTTTTTCAAAGTGTTCTTCTTTTGTAAAATGCCTTCCGCAAAAAGTGCATAGGTATGTCTTTGTTTTATTTTTAGAGATTTGACTACCAACTAATCTGCTCAGATCCTTTACCAATACATAATGATTATCGAAATATAATAAATTAATAACATGTTTAGCTGTTTTGCCATTGATTGTACTTTTTAGTATATGACTTCTGATAATTTTCTCTTTTTCAATTTGAAATAAACAAATCTTAATGTTGTATCTATTTTCAAATTTGTGTATATCTTTAGTATCCATTGGGAAGTTGGTAACCCCATCGAAATCAAATTCGTTCTCATATTGTTTATATTTCGAAATTCTTTCCGGATGATCCTTAGCTGGATGTAGATTTGCTAAGATGGACCAAAGAAAGCATTTTTGATCTAAATTTTTTATATTTATACACGCTTTTTTATTTTTTACGAAATCTGGCAGTATTTTAAACGTTCCTCCCATGTAAGATTCTATTCGTGTCATCCTATAATCAATTCCTTCATACCGACTAAATTGTAGCCCAGATCGAGGGGTATTACTTAAAGAACTAAGTCTCTTGTTATTATCATTCAAATGATTATGAGTAAGAATGCTATTTTTATTTATAATCAAAGAAGTACTGTTGTAATACACTACTACTTCTTCATCATTCTCCTGTCTATAGAATATAACCCTGGTTACAAACTGAACTCTATATTGATAAAGTTCATTCATCCGCCGCTGTAAATCGGCGAAAGTAAAAGCAATAAGAGTTTGTTCATCTCTTCCATTGCTTTCAATAGAAACGTTGATGGTATAAAGGTTTTCCGTTTCCCTAGAAATAGTAGGCTGCTGTTCTTCTTCCTTTCTAAATAAATGATCAGGAATTAATTTTTCTTCTTTGATTTTTTTTCTTATTTATAAAGAGAGTGGATAAACCAATTGGTTTCTGTCTACTGTTGTCACGTCTTTCTGTTTGATCTCTTATGATATCTCTATTTTTCTGTACGGAATCTTTATGTTTGGTAATAATATTATTATAGTATTCTCCAACTCTTTTTAGTACTTCTTCTCGGTTTCCGCGAGTTGATAGGTTCTTGTTTTTCAGAAATTTCTTTAATTCGCTTGTCTCTTTTTCTTTGTTATCATTGTATTCTTGTTTTAGTTTTGTAATGGTGATATTATTTTCTTTTATCTCATCTTCCAGAATGGTTCGTAATCTCGGTTCTGGTTTGTAGTCGGATGGTCTGTTCTTATTATGAGTTCTTTCGTTTCTGCGTTCAATTTTAATTTTATCTTCAGCTATCAAAATATACTTATTAAGATGGTTTATTATATTATTTGTTATTTCATGTTTCTTAGCTCCATTTGTTTTGATTTTATTAATTTTCGCATAAGTCCGTAGTTCATTATATGTGTATAGCGGTAATCTTTGTATAACCGATTTGTTGTTCGATATAACCTTTTTACAAAGCTGAAGAACCTCTGCAGTATTCATCATTTAATAGGGGAATATTTTTATTAATGAATTTCCCAGTCTGCGTTTTCTCAGCCGTAAAGAAAAGCACTGGTTTTCCAAATCCTTTACTATGTATTTTCCGACGCCCTTATGGGTTTCGCACATGCTTTACTACTAGTCACG
The DNA here is from genome assembly GCA_023053575.1 of Branchinecta lynchi. NCBI lineage: Eukaryota > Metazoa > Arthropoda > Branchiopoda > Anostraca > Branchinectidae > Branchinecta > Branchinecta lynchi. The sequence continues at coordinate 5,887,332 of JAKZAP010000005.1, forward strand.
GGTTTCCTTTATTCTTTACTACTCTTGACGAAATCGGCATTTGGTTACTACTCTTAACGAAAATCCGCTTTTGGTTACTACTCTTGACGAAATCGGCATTTGGTTACTACTCTTTATTTTGTTAGAAATATTTTTCGAAACAGTTTTATTATATTATAAATGGAAGAATTAGAAAAGAAAATGTATGTTTACCGTCGCAGTTACAAGTACTACAATCGTATAAGTAATAGCTTACTTGTATCCAAATTCCTCTTTTCAGCAGCAGGAATGTCTGCGTTTCTAGTGCTACCGCTAGCTTCTTTAAGTTTGGGTGCTGTTATCATCGAAATAATTGAAAAGCAATTAAGCATTGCTGATAGAAAAGCAGAATTTAGGACTATTTATGATTTTTATACTGAGTTGTTGTCAATGCTAAAATGCGGACAGTTAACAATTGAGGAGGTAATTCAGAGAGAAACAGAGATGCGTAAAACCTTTCGATTTTTTCCTCGCGAAAAATACATGAAACAAGTCCGTCTGAATGGCTATAAATATTGTAATAAATCTATAAAAATTCAAGAGAAATTACCAAACATATAGTCTATTGCTATACTGAATATTGTTTCCTAACTGTCAAACAGATCTTTATTTCATACGCGCATTAATGAGCTGCGTCATTCAAAGGTCTCGCCGCCAATTTGGGATGTAATTACAGTCTCCGGCGTGACTAACACAATCTCATCTTAACTCGGAAACTTGTGCGAATTGAACAAGGACCCTTGGTGTAGTGGCTCAACGCTCGGCCGAACGTTGACTCATCACCATTCAGACCTTCGAATCCCACTGACCGCAGTTTCTGTTTGTCGATAGTGGGATGGTAATAAAAACTTGCGGGTTCCCCGTTCAGGACCCCCCAGACTAAGGCCACATCACCACAAACACTACACCAATCGGGGTGTACCAACATCACACCTCTTAATTTTCAAAGTCTGGGGGTGTGGGGTTTTGCAAAAATATTTTATAAAGTTCAAAATCGGTAATCATCATATCATCATGCAAACTCAGTACTGCGTTTGTATCTATCGCATTTATATGATAAACGTGGTTGGTTTCTATTACCAGATGTTTCAAAGCGATTGGGATTTTTATTTAATAAAATCATCCCCTAATAAATGGAGTCCACAAAGGAAGTCTTGAATACAATCAGAATGAATAAATACAATGAGACAATCAGGAAAGAAGAACTAGTTCTAGGATTGAAATATACTATTGTTAAAATGAGAATTGCTAAGACAAAATATGGTGATAAGTTGGTTGTGGTCATTAATCATAATAACAAACCCTGTGATTTGTTTATAACACAGAAATATAATGCCATTGCTAACGAATTACTTTTAAAGAAAAATCTGGTTTTGCAACCGATTGTACGCGAAAACAAGAACAAAGAAACATATGTGGATTTAGAACTGTTTACTCAGTAATATTTGAATAAAAAATTAAAAATGTAAAAAAAAAGAAGTAGTAGTATATTGTAGTATGTTATATGTAGTAAAGGGTAATATTCTCATTTCTTGTATCCTTTATTTTGGAAGTAAGAAAATAAAAATGTTCTTAAAAAGGGGGATAATTTGGTAAAAAGGATGTTAAAATTTAAAAAATTGATGTTAAACTGGGGTTTTGAAATTGGGGGGAGGGTGGAGTAGAACCCGGCTTTATATACTACTTGCAGACGTGGACACGGAGAGCATTCTTTCCTGAGCGTGACGTTTTCAAAATAGGGATGATTGTTTCCGGAGGTTTGCACATGCAGATTCCAAGACAAAAAGCGCAATTCATTCAAATCTCGTACAGCGCTGGCCGGATCGTATTGGAATTTCTTCTAGATAGACGTTTGGGCTTATCTGGTTAAAAAATATTCCTGAAGAAGGGTTGATTGGAGACATTTGTTCATTTCTAAAATTGCTCGGTACTGAAATAAGGACAGATGCAAAATGGAGCAAAAATCATAGCTTGGAAACGGTATTTGTGTTGCGAGAGCAACACTTTGGTTTTGTCCTCGTTTTTTTTTTTTTTTTTTTTTTTCCTATGACTCCGATTTCATTTTATTCCTGGTAACTGAGAAGGGTCTAACCTGTGCGGTTTTACGGAAAGTGTGGACCTTAGGCCGGATTGATGAAAATGACATTACATTTTGGAAAGCTCCGTAGAACTCTTGCCTGGGGCCAATAAGGATGGTTTTTGCTTGTCCTCGAGCCAGAGCCTACGGTTTGCGAAGTGAAGTGGAGTTGTCTAGCCTATGTCAGAGAGGACTATCTGAAGTTGTGTAGCGAACCTTTCGTTTCATCAAAAGATGTTTCTGCTTTCGAGTGGAAAGCTCCGTTCTAGCACGCAAGCAGGCAGGCACCAGTTTCAAATTGAAGATGGACTAAAATCTATAAGTGTTAAATATATGCGGCAGTTACCCGGCCCCACAGCCAACATATCTTCTTTGAGTGATAAATAGAAAAATCTACAGAGACAAAAAAGTGGCTTTTTCCCACGGATCCGAAAGTGCTGCCATCTATTGTTTCTGTCCATGTCTGCGACGATTTCAGCTGAGTTTATAATTTTTTTTTTTGCACTTTGGTTTGTGGTAGAGTAACAGTATCAGATGTGCCTCTTAAACTTTAAAAGTTCTCTCATTGCTAAAGAAACTAGAGCTTATCCTTTGCTCCTTTCTAAGTCGTGACGTTAGACAGTTGGCATACGGCAGAAAAGTCAACTTTTGAACTAAGACAGGTAGAATTTTTTTTTCGACGGCAATCGATAGCCATTGATGAGCTGATCAAAGTATATGTCATCCATTTTTTGGTACAAAAATTGCTTCATGAGATACACCAGTTTGAAAATTTCAAAGGGGTTGACAACTTCATAGTAAGGTACATTGAAACCAAAAATAGGCGATACCAGTTATGATACATATAGGGGACTTTTAAGCAACAGTCGACTGTTAGCCCATAATCATCTTCGGTAATGAGGGGTTTGCAGCTTTTGCTAGTTGGTATACCTGTTATTTGTTTCCGGTGTATTCGATGGTAAGAACAATTTGGTTCCCAATGGTAAGATATGCAAGGGACTTGTAAGTAATAATCGGCTGTTATGCTGCAATCATCTTCTGCGATGATGGGTTTGCAGCTTTTGCTAGCTGGTGTACCCATTATTTGTTTCCGGTTAACTTAATGTATATCACGGGAGAGGGACTTGTAAGTAGGAATCGGTTCACGAGGGGCTAGGAATTTTTGAAAATGGGTGCACATTGTATTCGATTTCTATAAATCAATGTAACCGAGGATTAACTGTTTACACAACGGCTACAAACGAAAATGTAAAGCAATGAGGTAGTTTTCTAATAATTAATAGTGTCATCTATGGTATTTTAATGCTGAAAAGTTCCGGATAGCTTTCTATTACCAACTAGATTGTATAAGATATTGTTCCAAGTTTTCATCCGTCACGATGTCTACGATTGAAAAGGATAAAGTACAACTGACTGCAAAGTTAATTTAGTCCCTTCTTCCTATATTATTTTGTTGTTGTTTTTACAACGCTGAAGAATACCTTTTGATCATATGATTAATTTTTTTAGAACATCCCGTTTTAAAAGCTTATGCTATAATCATCTTCAGCGATGAGGGGCTTGCAACTTTTGATAGCTGGTATATCCATTATTTGTTTCCGGTGAATTTGATGTCAATCACGGGAGACGGGCTTGTAAGTAAGAATCGGTTCACGAGGGGCTAGAAATTTTTGAAAATTGGTGCACATTGTATTCGATTTCTGTAAATATGACAGTAAGAAAGTTTGTATCGATGGTCTATCGCTATAACCTAGGATTAACTGTTTACGCAACGGGTACAAACGATACGGTAATGTAAAACAATAAGGTAATTTTGTAATAATTAATAGTGTCATCTATGGTATTTTAATCCTGAAAAGTTACGGATAGCTTTATATTATCAACTAGATTATATAAGATATTGTTCCAAGTTTTCATCCGTCACGATATCTACGATTGAAAAGTATAAAGTTCAACTTCGACGGCAATCGATAGCCGCTGATGAGCTGATCAAAGTATATGACATCCATTTTCTGGTAAAAAAATTCCTTTATGAGATACACCAGTTTGAAAGTTTCAACGGGTTGACAACTTCAGTAGTAAGGTACACACTGAAACCAAAAATAGGCGATACCAGTTGTGAGACATTTAGGGGACTTGTACGCGACAGGCGACTGTTAGCTCATAATCATCTTCGGCAATGAGGGGTTTGCAGCTCTCGCTAGTTGGCGTACCTGTCATTTGATGAACAATTTGGTTTCCAAATGTAAAACATGCAAGGGACTTGTAAGTAATAATCGGCTGTTATGCTACACAAATCTTCAGCGATGAGGGGTTTGCAACTTTTGCTAGTCGGTGTACCCATTATTTTTATCCGGTGAACTTGATGTCTATCACGGGAAAGGGACTTGTCAGTAGAATCGGTGCACGAGGGGCTAGAAATTTGTGCAAATTGTTGCACATTGTATTCGATTTATATTAAATCTGACGGTAAGAAAGTTTGTATCGTTGGTCTATCGCTGTAACCTAGGATTTACTGTTAACGCAACGGGTACAAACGATACTGTAATGTAAAACAAGGTAGTTTCGTAATAATTAATAGTGTCATCTATGGTATTTTAATCCTAAAAAGTTACGGATAGCTTTATAATACCAACTAGATTATATAGGATATTATTCCAAGTTTTCATCCGTCACGATGTCTACGATTGAAAAGGATAAAGTTCAACTGACTGCAAAGTCAATTTAGTCCCTTTTTCCGATATGCTTTTGTTGTGGTTAGGGCAATCGATAGCCCTTGAAGAGCTGATCAAAATATATGCCATCCATTTTTTTGAACAAAAATCCTTCATGAGATAAACCAGTTTGAAAGTTTCAAGGGGTTGACAACTTCAGGAGTAAGGTACACACTGAAACCAAAAATAGGCGATACCAGTTATGAGACATGTAAGGGACTTGTAAGCAACAGTCGACTGTAAGCAACAGTCGACTGTTAGCTCATAATCATCTTCGGCAACGAGGAGTTTGCAGCTTTTGCTAGTTGGTATACCTGTTATTTGTCTCAGGTGTATTCGATGGTAAGAACAATTGTGTTCCCAATTGTAAGACATGCATGGGACTTGTAAGCAATAATCGGCTTTTATGCTATAATCATCTTCAGCGATGAGGGGTTTGCAACTTTTGATAGCTGGTGTATCCATTATTTGTTTCCGGTGAATTTGATGTCAATCACGGGAGACGGACTTGTAAGTAAGATCGGTTCACGATGGGCTAGAAATTTTTGAAAATTGGTGCACATTGTATTCGATTTCTGTAAATATGACAGTAAGAAAGTTTGTATCCATGGTCTATCGCTATAACCTAGGATTAACTGTTTACGCAACGGGTACAAACGATACGGTAATGTAAAACAATAAGGTAGTTTTTGTAATAATTAATAGTGTCATCTATGGTATTTTAATCCTGAAACGTTACGGATAGCCTTCTTCCGATATTGTTTTGATGTCGGTTTTACAACGCTAAAGAACAGCTTTTAATTATGTGATTATTCTTTTTAGAACATACCGTTTTAAAAGCTTCGATAAGTTGACAATTTCAGCATTTAACCGATAGCGAAGAAACAAAACCAAAGTGTTGCTCTCGCAACACTTCACGTTGCCCGGGCAACGTAGGTCTAGTTCGTATTTGGATTGGGTTTTCTGCAGGCAATGTTAACGGACGTCATACAGATAGAGATGATACTTGGTACTCTTCATTCAGGAGTCCTTTAACGGCAAACACGCCGACGACGGAAAAGAAGATGCGTGTTCACTGTTATAAAATCCGCCTTCAAAAACTATAGACCGATTGTCTATATTCATTCGTTTTGAAGGGGATCGCCTAAAAAGACGCAAGGTATAGTGTAGGAGGCATTAGTAGGCTACTAAAAAGATGCACGAAAACTAACAGGCTCTTTCATGGTTCAGAGTGAGGGTCAGGAACAATGTTCTAATGTACCTTCTTTTAGGCTCTGGAGTTACGAACTCTCACTTACTTGTCTACCTCTACTACTTGCAAATCTGTTTGTATCACTCGTGCCTCCTGCAGCATGCCCTGCCGTGCCTCTTTTTATTTGATCCCGTTTCGAAGTACTAGAGACCGTAATCTCCATAATATCAGTCCTTTGAAATGGCATTTCGAAACCGATTTGAATATAACAACTTTAAAGGAGTAGTTCAATCCCAGGTCTCTATGATGGAAACTTCCGAGGATGAGTTTGGGGGCGGGCAAATTCAAATCGCTTTTTTGCTATTGTTTCCGTGGTGGATAGTCTATTGAAATGGCGTAATTGCGTTCAGGGGGTAATTTTTTTTAGAAGCAAAGGGAAATAAACATCGGAAATGACCAGCGTGGAGAGTTTGTTAATCTGCTTTCACAGACAGATTGCAGCCTACCCGACGAAAATGGGTATTTTTAAACCGTTGTCGAAAAAAGGTTTTAACAAAGCAGAATATAACTTAGGGAGGTATAGGATTTTCGACTTCGAGACTGAACTATCGGCGTTTGGTAACCTTTATGAACATGTGAATTGTTGGAAACGTTTTTCCAGCGTTTTGTTTGTTGGTTAGTTATGGCCTTGGAGGAAAGTCAAATCAAGCTTCATTAAGATCTGATCTTTCTTTCGAAAGTTAAGTATGCCTCAAGTTTCCGGATTTTCCCTCCCTCCATTCTCCCCCCTCCAGGATGGTAGGATCTTAGAAGTGACTATTTTCAGGTCTATCCTGTCGGGTCTCTAATGTCCCATCCAAATGTCATCGTCCCGGCACATCTGGAAGTACCTTAACTCGCGATCATTGCATATTCCGAATTCCCCTCCAACTCTCCCAACAATGCCCAGATCCGGTCCGCTGTAACGATGCATCTAAGGCTCCTGCTTGTTCTTCCCAAAAAGTTTCAGCCCGATCCCTCCAAACTGAGGGTGTCACAAGCTTTCCGGCCTCCCCCTCCCCCAAAGCTACCGGATCCGTTCCGGAGTTGAAATGAGACTTCTGTGACACTAGGTCTTTCCAAATGTCAATTTTCGTCAGGATCCAATCACCCGTTCGAAACTTATACATACATCAACATTCCGGATTCCCTCTCCTTCCACTTCCCCACGATGTTCGGATTGGGAAACTGACTATTTCTAAATAAATCTGGTCGGGTCTCTGATATCCCTGCCAAGCTTCCTCGTCCTAGCCCACCTGGAATTCCAACCCTGGATCACCGGAATTCCGCCCCACCCCCCGAACTTCCCCACAGTGCCGGGATACGGTCCGCTCTTGTCAACTTTGTATCTAGGGCACATGTGCTTGTTCTTCCTACCAAGTTTCATCCCGATCTGTCCACTCTGAACGTGTCACACGATACACGATTTTCGGTCCCCCCTCCTCCGACTCCCCCCAAACTTACCAGATCTGTTTCGGACTTCTGTGTCACATCTGAGACTCGAGGTCTTTCGAAAATATCAGGTTTCATTATGATCCGACCCCACGTTCCAAAGTTATGCATACGTCAATATTCCCGATTTCCCCCTCCGTCCAGTCCCCCCACGATGGTCAGATCAGGGAAGTGGCTACTTCCAAGCTAGTTTGATTGTATCTGTAATATGCCGGCAAAGTTTTATCGTCCTAACACATCTGGAAGTATACTAACTCGCGAACACCGGACTGACCGACAGACCGACGGACGGAAAAGCGATCGGTATATGGCACTTTGCCGGAAAGCAAGGACGAATATGCTATACAAATCAGATCGAGCTTTTATGACAGATAAAAGATTCGAATCATATTGATCGGTGTTCGCAACGGCACCTAATGGTTATGTACTGCGGGATCTTTGCATAGGATGCAATCTGCTTGTTGTGTTTTTATGCCTCTCACTACCTGACCGTTGCTGAAGAAGAGCAGAAATTCAGCTTTCATAGTTTTCCCCTTCACTGTATTCAGGCCTTGCATTTGCACGGTATTTGCTCTGCAAAGCTCCCAGAAAGCAAGAGCAAGGGTTCTCTTAACGAAGGGGTTTCTTAAAGCACAATGGACACTTCTAATGCTTTACTTTGTATTAGATGCTTCACAAATAAAAATTTCCGACTTCCTTTAAAAGGCGCTACGAAAATCGGCCGTTTTCTTGTTATCCCTTGTCTTTACCTCTCCGGCATTTCGGCGATCCAAATCTTAGGAGCTCGGATATCGTGGCAGGAAATTCAAAAACTCCCAACAATGCTTGATAGAAAAGGATATATTTGAGATGTCACCAAGGTCAAGCCGCAGATGCAGTTTACCTGATTGTTCTATTGTTTCATCAGAAGTTCCATGGGTTAAAGTGACTACTAAAAGTTTTTCTTTGTGAAATAGTGTTGTGAAGCTTGATTAGCTTGCTTTATAAAACGTACCAGAATATGCAATAAGCTTTTAAAAATAACATAGCTACAAAACTCATTCAAAAATAAATAACCTATTCAAATCTGAATTATACACGCTGATTTATGCATAAAATAAAAATCTACTAAGTATTATGAGAAACATCACTTTTATCTTTGTCCATGCTAGTAAATTGAGAATGTACTGGCCCAAAAAATTACGCTTTGAAATATAACAGAGAGGAAACTGTTGAAAAAGCTGCTGATCTAGGGCGTAAGCATTGTGGGGGATTGGGGTACTTTGATGTGTCCATTAAACTTTAAAGGACCTGGCTTACCTATAATACTAATGCAACCTACTTCCATAATCACTCCATATATTTCTAAACCCGGAGACCCCAATTTCGTACGGTACATTCTAACCCATCTAACAAAACCACGCTGATTTTCTCAGTTGCCGTGTTTTGCTACCTCGATGTGTGTCAAGCTGTTGGCGGTTGTCTGGGAGAAGTTTCTCCATCAGAAAAACATTATGTAAATTGTTTTCTTGTTTTCGCTACTGGTCAACTGGCTTCGGAAAAGGCTTAAAACAGCCAAAACCGTGGGTTATTTGTTGAAATCGAATGAAATCGGGATCATGAAACTGAGTCTGTAAAAAAGGAGTCTCAAGACGAGTCAGAGGCCACCAGCTCTACTTCGTAAATAGATCAGAAATGTCGAGCACAACTAATTAATTAAAGCTTGTGCGCCTACTTCGATGGAATTAGGCGTTATGGCTGTAATTTTCTTTGTTATCCGACGATAGTTTAAAACAAAGAGAAATAATAGAGGTTTTGGTTAGGTTCGGTGTCATGGACTTTTCGAGCTCTTTTTGCCTAAGTGGACACACCCTTAAAGGCTCGCTTCAGCCATACTCCTGGGTTTAATGACAAACACAAAAAAAAAACCGCATAACGGGTATCTCTGACCAATGAGCTCCTCGGAATTAATATGGTGGATCCGGATCCGCCTAGAAAAAGAGCCAAACAACGGCAAATGTAAAAATCAGCTTAGACCCATTAAAGTGGATAAAAGCAGGAAATTCAGAATCTGGGACATTAAGAATGGATGGAAAGATTAGTGTCGTAGAGTAAATCAGTAATACAGGTGAGTCAACCCCCTTGACTCACCAATAGTTTATTTGTATCTCACCAAGGGGCATTAAAATGACACCGGCCAAACGCTAAGGCGATAAGAAGCATCACCTACTATATAAGGAATATAAGGTTTGAAGCCAAGATGGCCATCATTGCAGAAGAAATAAAAAAGCGAGATTGTCCTGTTTTTTTTTCTTGATCAGCTAGTTATCCCTCTAAGATTATATGCGAGGGACGACTATAGTCAATAAATAGTAGTAGTAGTAGTTTATTTACGCTAAAGACTTGCAGTCGTGGTATCATACACAATCCAAACCTTAAACCGTACTAAATTATAGAAAGTGCTCCCTGTGTGACATTCCCATACAGACGAACCGAACAAGATTTTAATTCCAAGAAAATATTTTTTCCCCAATCTCTGTACCAACCATTCTTTCCCTCCGTACTCCATCCCAAAAACCTCCAACCTTAAATTTTTGTGTTCTTCGTAATCATTCATAAAATGTCAGTATTTTGTAGCGCTTGCCCACACATCGGGCAAGAGAAAAGACCATCCGTTACCCTAACTTTTCCTAGGTATTTATAGTATATAATATAGAACCGTCCTCAGAGGAAAACAAACTAAATAGTAAAATCCACAACAGTACAAACAGAAAAACGGTGCGGAACCGACAAACCATAAACTGACATCTAACTAAAAATCAGAAGAACAAGGCGAGCTGGACGACATGCAAATACAAATTAGATAACTAATATTAAAATGTGCGTGTTTAAAACGTGTGTATGTACAAATCCGTGAACATTTTACAGTTGTTCTGTGTAATAATTGTAACTGTGATCGTATAATGCGGAATAGTAGGTGATATCTACAATGCGCATATTTCTTGTACTGAGTTACGTTTTCTTTCTATAGTTTGCCACCCTTAGGAAATCACAAGTGAGTACGCCTCTCGAACAGGTTTTCTAAAATATTCATCACTGCGAATCGTAGTTGACTGCGCTAAATGGATACTTTAGCTGAATTTATCTGAGCGATATTTCGGCCTTATTGGCAATATCGCGCTAATAAATTTAGCTGACGTATCCGTTTAGCGCAATCAACCAGGTCTTCTAAAATAGTTTCCGTTCCATCCTTTTTCTTGTTTACCAAAACTCGACCGCTCTTGCTGCGTGGTTCCAGACTTCCAGGAGAATGGGGGACTACTAACGATTGACAAAAGAGCAAAAAGACGAACTTTCGCTTGAGGAAATCGCACTGATTTTAGGTTCTTTCTTCGAAGTCTTTAAACCTAAGGGAGAAAACGAATGATAAGACGAAAACGCTTTCCCGTCGTACTCTTACAGATTATTCGTATTGACTACTGAAATGGTATGTGTACTAGACTTGGTTAGGAGAACTGGGAATGCTAAGGAACAGGCACTCGAGCTGACAATACAAAAAATAAATTTAAATTCCTGTTTTCATCTTTTCTTACTAAAGTCTCGTGAATTGCTGAAATTTAAGTTCTAAGACCATTCGTTTTACAAGTATTACTTCGCGATCACACGTTCGTTTTTCTAACTTGAGCCTGAAGAAGACCCTTGCCAAGTTTTGCAAAGAAGGGTCGAAATAACCCTAGAATAAACATTAGCATCCGTTTAGTGCAGTCAAATATGATGCGTTTTGTGTGTGCTTTTTAATAGAATAACTTAGAAGCGTTTCTTTTTAGGGGTCTCTCAGTCGCGCCGGTGGAAGCCAATTACGCCACGACCTGCGACTGAACTCAACCGTACCCTACATAAGCAGTCCTATGTCTCCCGTATCCCCTGTTTCGCTCAACCCCAACCACAGCTTTTCCACAGCCAGGCCTACGTCCTTCGTCGAATATGAGAGGACGGGGTCGGAAAAACATAGGAGAGTGCGTTCTAGCGGGGAAGCTGACGGTGTGATTATGACGAAAGTCTAGCCGCTTGAAGCCGCTCAGATTAGTCTTCCCGAACTGACAAGGATGTTTGCTCAGACTGTGTTGCTTTGACAACTCTTCATATAACGATAGTATTCGTCAGGTGAATGCCCGTGATCGTGAAGAAAAATTTTGAAGGAGCTTATTCCCAGTTGCGCGGGATCACATGATACTGTAAAGGATGCTTGCAGTTTGATGTGGGAAAAGCTTGAGACACCATCAAGTGATTCGTGTTTGATGTGTGACTTGGCGGAGCATGTCGCTATGCCAGTACAATATTACTGAATGGGACCACAGCGATGCGGCTGTTCCCAGATTTTGCCTGGAACAACGTGCTAACATATACAAACTGCCTGGCCCTCTGTAGTCAAAGCTAAAGAGAAGCAATTTGCAAATCCGTGAGGGCGATGCATCGAGCGATGCATCTACTCAGGCCAAAAAGTACATAATGAGGATACGATACGGGCAAAAATTGTGAGAGAGTCCGCTTTCTGTGGTTCTTAGTCTTAGATTTCTAGTTATTTAAGAATGTCGATAAGTATGTACTTTGTAGATACAAAGTACTCCACATATCAGCTTGAGAGCAGAACAAAACAGTGCGTGATGGCTTGTTTGTTTACCAATTGTTTCGCTGAAACATTCCATGAATAGGAATTCACAGATCTCTATAGCTAGTATTTTGTAGCTCTCTATTTTTACTAGTTCTTGCTCTCTCGTCATATTTTCGTTGTGGACATGTTACGTTCTAAAGCGTTGGCAAAAATAAATGAATAATTGATTTATTTCCTTTACAAGAAACTGGGTAGATCTGGTTAGACCAATGGAGGTTTGCTCAAGGGGAACCAGGACTTGGTCAGTAGGATTGTTCTAGTGTAGCCGAGTGGCCGCCCTGTCAGGACCTCAGAGCGACCCTTCCCCCATCCTGACTGTCGAGGTTGTGAAAAGAATAATTAGTTGTTCTAGAGCTGGTTAGGTACGTCTTTCTGTTCAAACTGGAAATTCGGGCAGATCAAATGTTGCCTTATAATACCTGCCGCAGTATCGGTCTAAAGCAGTGGTTCCCAACCTTTTCAGCACCGCGTACCCCTAATCAAGGTTCGAAAACATTGCGTACCCCCTTTTTCACAACGTGAAAAAGACGATAGTTATTATTATAAATGATAAGGCATGCAAGTGTAAAATATTTATAAAATCAACGAGGGAATTACCAGAGGCTGCTTTGTAGCAAAAATTTTGTCAAATCTCGGCTCGAAGTCGTTAGCGGAATATATTTTACAGTCAGCCTGTTTCTGTGTTTGGTTTCGATGTTCTCCATGTTTTCATCAAGCTGCATCGCAAACTTTTTCTTTAGCTCAATTCTCAACCTGAATGACAACATCACTTGCAATGTCTTCGATTCTTCTTGAAACTTGTTTAACACAGGAACAGATTTTACGGTAGGCGAGCTGTTTTTAAATCAACATTTGTTCACTGACTTTCATTAGAGGAGTCACGCACGGGTTGACGATACCCATCCCCCGAAAAACGTCTGTCAGACGATTAAAAAGAAACGAGTCGGCGCGAAGCGCCGCGACTTTTCGTAAAACCAGTTATTTAAAAAGAACAAAAAACAGTCGGGTCAGTAAAATTACTTTTCCCCTTGAAGTACATTTTGTCTGGCGATGCCTCTGCTGGTAATTTAGGCTTTCTACAATCAAACATAAGTGAGGCGAGATTTGAGGCTACAGACTAAATAACTGTTGGTTCCTTCGTGTACCCCTTCGGTTGGGAACCACTGGTCTAAAGGAGTCAAAGCCTCATAGGACATCCTGTGGAACCTAAATTTTATTTAATACCTAATTCCTATGATTCTCAATTGGGAATGCGGCTCAATTATAAAACGCGGTTAGGGAGATATTCTTGTGACTTATCTATGATGTAAATTTGGACGTCTCCCGCTCCCCCCCCCCCCCCGACACAAAAAGACTACCAGTGACAAAGCAACTAGTTGAAGAAGTGCGAAGCTTGAGGGTGGAAGAGAAACTAGGACCAAGACAAATGTTTCGGTGGGTTCCGGAACAGGAACATTTGGACTTGTTCATCCAGACAATGTGGTCTTGTGGATTCCCGGTATTCGCCAGAACCCGAAAAAGAACACAATGTCATTTATTCCCAACCAAACCCTTAATCAGATCCATCCGATATCAGAAGTTATATGTTTGATTACCAAACTCTCTTCACTTTCCGTTCTACACCATGTTACGACCGTAATATCATTAGGCCTACTTACCTGGTAGGAAAACAAAGCTCAGATCCAGCCAATCTATCGATGTGGTAGGAAATTCTTCCTACCTCTCGATGGAAACCCCTAACACCCGATAAAGACACAACATGAGGTCTAACGAACTTGTGGTTTCCGTAGGATTCGGTCCATCTATCAACTATTGGTCTACTGTCAAACCCTCAGCTTACCTCACAACCGACTCTACTCCCTATGTCTCTCTAAATGACCTTAGCAAGAACCTATAAGCATTATCAAAATCCCGTTTTTTATAGATTCCGTCCGAATATCGGTCCCGCAGGAAAATAAAGTGAAGGCACAGATCCAGCATGTCTTCCTACCCCTATTTCGACCCAACTGACTTCTCCTTCTGACACATTTCCATTTTTTGCCGGATTCCGGGCGAATTACTTGTCCGACGAAAGAAATTACTTCCGGATGGATTAGACATGTCTCATTGTACCTACGTCGATTGTCCATTGGCTTTTTTACGGCTTGATTTATTTTTCACGGCTTAATTCGACACCCCTTCCCACCCCGAAATATCGGGCTACCAAGCCCACCTTCGAACCCGACTTATACCACAGGATCCCCGCAAAATAGCGCAATCCCTTCGAGAGGTAGCGTGATTACAAGTCGATTGGAATGATGATTTTAAACAAAAGAACAACGGTAATGAATGAACACGCCCACTACACTATCTACTAAGTGATGAAGTGAAAGCTGTTCTGTCTAAAAGCGAGTGTGGTCAAGCCAGCTCACTCCAGAGCCCATTTGTGGAGGTGCCTGTCCGTCCTGACATGGGAGAACATAGACATGTTGCGGCGTACCGAGCGCAAATCGAGACGGGCCACCCCACAGAACGCTAAAAAGCAAAAAAACAATATTTCTATCCGATTCTTGTCCACCTTCTCACTAGTGGAGCTTGCTTTGTCTCGATGATAGCATAATATGGCCCTCTTTAGATAGATGGCTCCCAATTATTTCAAAAACAAGAAAACTGCCAAGGCTATGTTCTTCATAGTGATGAGGGGTCGCCCTGGTATATTTGCTAACTATTTTCCTAAACTGTGATCTTTTTTGGAGCCTATCGTAAGCATCACTCTTGCGAATGTTTAATAACGATAAGTTTCTACAACGACTTGTTTGGATTATAACTAAGAGCATTTTCAGCCTGACTTATGAACAATTAGTGAATAACTTCGAGGTCAATCAATTCTGTCGTCACAGTTTGTACAAGATACTCTAAACAAAATACAGAAAAAGAACACAACACAATCTCGCACTTTTACTCAATGTCAGTAGATAGTCACCGAAGACGTAATATTCTACAAGTTCTCTAGGAGTGCAGGATACCCTTCGCACTTCTTTATTTGAGCGGCCCCACACCAACATCAAGCCTGACCCTGTCACCTTTATTCTGTAATCTATTCGAAGCACACAGCTTGTGAAACAGGGGTTACCTTGTGGGTTTCGTTTGGTCAAGTTTCAGGGGGTCAGCGTATAGTTATTTCAAGAATCTGATGAATATGTAAAATGTAATCAAGCGTCCGAAGTTCTTATAAATAAGTTATTAAAACTAAATAGTAACCTAGATCCGTTACTGAAAGTAATATATGACAGCCGACAGGACTTCGATTGCTCATTTGCTACTCAGAAGGTGGTACGAAACAAAAATAAAATCCTTCCAAGGCAGAATGGACTGCACCAGAGCAAAATGACACTAGAGAGTAGCGCCTAGAGTTGAAAAAAGTGACACACTCGTATACCAGCCACACTAGCGCCACTGGCGATAGTGAAACGTCCCTACTAAAACTCGATCGGTCGTGCACCAGTGCTTTCTCCAATAACTTCATATTATGAACACTGCAAAAAGAAGATACAACATTCCCTGTTTCCTTGATGTATGTGACCGCATCTTAGCTTTACTAGAAATTTCTAAACCCGCAGGTTTGTCTCACCTAAAATGTCGCAAACTTAGTGGGCGGCGCTATGAGTATGGCCCTTTTGCGAAGCAAGGGAAGCATAGGTCTTGGCGATATTCCCTAGTGTTATTTTGCTGTGGACTGCATGCAGAAAGCTTCTGCACAACGCGATGCTGATAGTGGTTAGCGGTTAACAGGCGTAACTTGTTGACAGGAGACGCATCGCTCGTCAAGAAGGTAGCGGATAGTGAAATGGGGTGGACCTCGGTTTTATCGAGGGACTGACCACTCAAAGCCACCAGAGGTACACTTCAACTTAAATCGGCATGTCACGACCGGCCGTAGCCCGGCTGCTGATCGGCAAAGACAGAAAATCGACCAATTCAGTGTAACCAAGAAAATCGAGTCACCAACCCCTCGGGTGTCACCTAGATACACATGAGAAGACAACTAGGTTGTGAACTGGCACCACTACATACAAATTCAACTCTTTTCCGACGTAGACATATTGGATGACTATGTCTGTAGTAAACGAAGATCTGCTAGCCGATATCACTGTAGCCTGGTTACAATGAACTGGTCGTAAGAAGCTGGTCCCAGTCTATATCACGACCAAATACTTCTTGGTTGAGCCATAGTTCGTAGTGTCTTTTGAAGCTCTCGGTTAGCTCCATGGGACGGTTGAGGATGCTGGGTAACCAGTTGTCCACTGGCTCAAGTTCAGGGTCCTAAAACGCAAATGTCATTGGGTAAGTTCGCATTAGTATTTTTGCCAAATGCTGTTCGAAATATTCGCCCTCCAATAACAAGTCTCATAAACTTAATCTGGCATTTTCCCTTTCCCGTTTCCCTGGACCTTCAACCCGATTTATTTGAAATTTCATTAACCGCAGTGACGTTTACCTGCTAGTTTTATAAGCCCTTTTGCACCTAGTGCGCCTATTCACGGAACACATTTCAGCTTACTCGAGTGTCCTCTCGTTTTCTTACGGTGGGATGACAGAGAGAAGAGCTTAGGAGGGTGGGGGCCACTCATACATCTCCATGTCAGCATCACAAAACACATCATATCACAGAAGAAAAAAAATTTGCAAGCTTTTGTCGGGCGTCGGTCGACTCGTCGGCACAACGGGTTCTCTTTACACGCAAGAAATCAAATTAGTCCGTACAGAAACCTTGACTTATTAACGGTAATCTGAACCTCCAGTTTTGTTTCATACACACCGATACTACATTGTGGTCCATGTTCAGGACCAGACAAGATTTTAGTCATATAACATTCTCATCCTAAATAGCAACTTATTTCGAGCAAGAAAGACACAAAAAAAGGAAGGAGACATTCAAACTACGCATACGGATCACGTGTTTACAAGATCTTATCTAAAACTCCACAAAATGATATTACTCATGATTCGTTATTCGAATGAAAGGAATTTAGAAATCCCGGTGTCAAGCACAACGGAGCAGAATGTCGGGAGTATAGCAAAGGAGCTAGAGACGTATTTAGAGACGTATTTATTGGACCATAACATGGTCCAATCAACTACCAGAGAAATAAGATTTTGTTGAACAAATTATTGCTGACGTAACGCAGTCAGTCTACTGGTCCGGTCCAGCGCCCAAATGTACCGAAACTTATGTAGATAGAGGCTCCAATCTGTACTAGAAGACGTGTGGCGCTACAATGTCAAGAGTTTCCGCGGAATGGTTGTACGGAGTTTTCACTGGTGTAATAGAACGATAAGGAATCGTGCCCTTTTTTGCCTTCAGTAACAACAAAGGTCAAGTAAGAAAACCAACTCTCGGCTAAAGCTGGACAGTGTTTGGTATAATAGTCAAGTTTCTTCCAAAAGGGGCTAACCCCAGTCATCCATAAATCCTAAATTTGTTGTCACGGTGCTCATACTGGGGCACCATATCCTGCAGTAAGGGCACGGTACCCTAGGGTTGGTCACCAAGAACCAGGGTGTACGAGTTACTTCATTACTTCAGGATACTTTGGGGTAGTCAGGGTTACTTTGGGTTACTTTTGGTTGCATTGCATTGGGTTACATTGGGTTACTTTGAGATACTTTCGGGTTACTTTCCAGGGTGCACGAAGTTACTTTTGGTGACCAACCCTGGACGGTACCCCCATAAAAATCTGTTTGCAAAATTTCCATTTCAGATGGGGCTTGAAGTTGAAGCACAATGACCCAAATTTCAGGATCTGTGTATGACTGATTGATCCTCCGTTGAATTTAGAGCTCTTATTACAGTATAGGTAACTTCTTAGAACGTTAGTTAACTTTAAGCAGTGTAGTTTTGTGCTATATGTTAAAATCATGACCTAACTCATTCAGCAGAATCTGTCTCTGAGATAATTGGATCAACTCAGTCGCGAACGCGAATCAGAAACTAAAGGGGAAAAGCTGATACACAGTGGTCATTAAAGCTTCCTTATTACAGTATAATAGCACTCTGAAGCACTCTTTCTGCAACTGGTTCTTACAGCTCTAAGCTTTGAGCCTGAGGAGGGCCCTTGCCCAGAAGGGCTGAAATACCGCCAAAATAGAATCAGCTGATGTATCTGTTTAGTTGCAGCCAACTACGTTCCACTGCAGATCAAAACTCACGTATTGAAAGAATCCAAAAACGCGCTCTCCATATTATCCATAAAGGCCCAAAAGTACCCTCCTCCCTTCTTCTAAGCACATACACAATTGATACATTGGAGAAACGGAGACTGAACCTATGCCTCGAGATCGGTAAAAAACTTATTTCGCACCCCATCAACAATGAGTTTCTCCCTCCCCCATACAACAATGTAAGGGGAAGGCAGCGAGCAGTCTCTACGAAGGTCCCAATATTCCAACTAGTAGCGGCCAAACACAGCCGTTACCAAAATAGTTTTATAACAAAGATTGTTGAAATTTTAAATAGCCTTTGACCATTTGTACGTGCTTTTAAATGGTTATGTTATGACAGTACTCACCAATTTTGGTTTTGTAACCGTGAAAGTGTGAGTGAACAAATTACTATTCTATTCTACACAGGGGCGTCGCTAGCCAAAATTCGAGGGGGGGGGGTGGCAGGGCGCCCGTTGGCGCCCTGCCGCCCGTTTCAACTTTTCGTCTCATATGTGATAATAAAACACGTCATAACTGCTGGCGTTGAAGACTGAAGATTAGAAGTCTAGTTGTATCTCCGTCTAGTTGTATCTCCTCCATGGCTTTTTTAGGGCAAAACTCTACTACCCCGCAACAAAATCTATATAGCTTTTAATGCGGCCCCCCAAATGTCAAGCCTAAAATCCGAATGAAATGACGCGACTTTCCAGTAATTAGAGCGTACTATGAAAGGCGCCGCAGGCAAATTCTGTTGAATCCTGCATGACCAGACAGTCTTTTCGGATCCCAAATGAAGGTAAGGGCAACTTAGCAGGATCTGCCCGTCTGTCTTTGTTCACGACGATTCCAGAAAAATGTGAGACATTTAGCTGGAAATTGGATAATGTGCTTCAGTTCGAGCCTTTCCAAAAGAGAAGTACTGATCATCACAAAATTAAAATGGAGTTGACTTGTTCTGAATTTAGAATTCAAACACAAAATCAAAATGAAACGACGTGTTGCAATGATCAGACCCGTCATTTAATCTTCTCTCATTGCTCACGAAGCCGATTTATTTTCAACGTCGGACTGGAGAAAACTTCCTATCATTAAATGCTTTTCTACTAAAATACAAAGGATCGCCACAAGCGAAATCAGCCTGATTCTTACTTGAATCGAGAGATACTAGTAGACAACAGATCGTGGTAAAACTTAGGTTAAAACTGTGTGTTGAGGGCGAAATTCAAGACTTGTCTTCTGTCGGTCATGGAAGTTTAGATCTAACAGTTATACTTCTCACAAAAAACCTCTTCGTATCTGAACGACTAGAAACGGCCTGCCACTCGAAACATGCGACTGAGAACGCAATTCCAGACGCTCGAGAACCCAGAATAGCTGACGCCTTAATAACTAGCCTTACTCACTTTTCCGGGAGCACTGCCATCCCCCATTTAGCTTTTATGGGTGAGCGCCTAGATGAGCAGAATTTTCGTGGTCGGGCGCTCGCAGAGCGCCCGTTTTAGCTTTTTTCTTTCTTCGAGGGGGGGTTGTACCACTCCCCCCCCCACACCCCCCTTAGCGACGCCCCTGACTCTACAGCAGCTTTCTCGTTCCTGTGTATAGCCCTCTGAAGTCGCCAAGCGGTCCGAAAGCGCTGACTGGGCCCAGCCTTGATAATATGTCATGTGGACATGGGTAGCCATTTCTTTTTACTAGGTCTATTTCGCAAAACATGTCATGTAAACTTTCGATCGCATGTTTTATGTCTCAGCGTCATATCTGTATCTTCCAAATTACTTCCCTCTGGACCTACACTTCTCAATGCTTCACTACTAAATCAGAGAATAATGGTTACTCTTACCTTAGCACTACCAGATTTGTCATAACGACGGGAGTTGAACCGCTCAACAGCGAGTCGTAAGTTGCACTCCTCAACTTGGAAATCCCACGGTCGAGCGTCTAGATCTGAAACAATCAGGTTTAAGGTCAACCAATCACAAGAAGCCGAAGGAAGCCTCCCTGGAACCCAAGTTCTGACGAATCCCTAGAAGTAGGGTGCATCAGAATTTTGAGTCTGCAATCCCACGCGGGACCCTGACGACTTTCACAAACAATTATACGGAAAATCCAGGAATGGGCAGGGAAAATAGAAAGGTCTGAAACACTTAGGTATTACAAGGCGGGATTCAGTTCATGGATTCAGCTGCGAGCAAATTGTCTTCCAGTTTTGGGGAATATTTGGGATTATTAAAAGGGCAGGGACAAGGGATAATGGGATTTGTAAATTTTGTAAAGTTGAGATAGGGGAGCTGGACCACATTCTTCACAAGTGCCGGGAGTTATCTGTCCCACGTGAGAAGTTTTTGAATGGTATAATTATGTCAGTAAAGGAGCTACTGAATAATACAAACCCTAGAACTATATACAGGATTGGTGCATTTATGGACCATTTAAGTAAGACAATTAAAAGTATGTGAGGGAAGTTGGAGATCGAAGGGATTTGTTTTTTTATGTTGATTAAAAGTTCGATCGTGTAATGAATGTAAATGTACTGTTGTACTGTTTTGTGTATTTTTGTTCATGGCCCAAGGGCTTCATTAAACATCTATCTATCTATACAGCAAAGCTGGATAGGAAAAGCGACTCCATTTATTGCCGAGCGATTTGCCCACCACTTTGATAGTTAAAGGATGTGAAGGTTGAAACCCTTCTTCAACGAATTCTTCTTAAAAAAAACCCACTAAAGGTGACACTAAAGGTGTCACTTCTATAATAATAATAATTTATTTTTAACCCAGAAATCGTACAAGACGAAAACAGTGGAGTACAAAAGAATATACGAAGACATAATTAGGCAAAACACAACACATAGAAACAAAAACTACTTAAGAGTAAAACAGACGAATAAGCCCATGAGGGGGCGACAGACGAGCGTACGCCCTTTCGGACAGTTTTCTGTGGAGAACAGACAATTTCTCCGTGATATCCGGTAGCGAGTAATTACTAATAATTTTAGAATTTCTTTGCCAAGGAGGGAGAAAAAGAAGAAATTTACAAAAACGAAAATAAGAGGATTGCATAGCTTTAATATCCTTTTTCTTTAAAACAGGATAGTCACCAGATAGAAAAAGAATATAATGGTTACAGAAGGAAGAGTATAGTTTGCC
The DNA here is from genome assembly GCA_023053575.1 of Branchinecta lynchi. Taxonomy (NCBI): domain Eukaryota; kingdom Metazoa; phylum Arthropoda; class Branchiopoda; order Anostraca; family Branchinectidae; genus Branchinecta; species Branchinecta lynchi. The sequence goes on from JAKZAP010000005.1 coordinate 5,908,804, forward strand.
AAGAGCTTTCCGATTGTATTTCCCCCTGTTAGCAAAAATTTTCGAATAACCCAGTTGAATTTTTAGTCTACAATCGGAAACCGTGCTGCATATGATGCATCGAAATTCCGAAGCGTAACAGAAAAATCGCATCCGACTGTGAAAACCGGACTGTGTATGCACGTATCCTAAAAGTAAGTAAGTAAGTAAGGTTTATTAACAGAAACTTGCTAGCTAGCTAATTTGGTTGTCTTTATAAAAGTTTCATTCTTTTAAAAACTCACGAATTACATAAATACTAAATACTACAAATATTTAAGCTACACTGACATTTTATCCAACATGTTAACGAAAGATGGCACAAATGTGTTGCTGTGTCTCTTTGTTTTGATTTTTAACCGTTTTTAGTTCCAGCTGCGAACGCATACAATTGTTTATTGGGGCATCAGGTGGGAGGATAGTTCGGTGTTGGACAGATGCAAGGATTTTACACCCAAACTTAATTAGTACGTTACGACGTTCATGCAGAGAGGGGAGGGATAATTCTGTTAGAAGAGATTCATAGAAGACAGAAACTAGAAGATAGAAGGCAGAAACTACTAGGAGTCTGATGATTGATGACCACACCTGGTAGGACACACAATATCAAAGGGAATGTTTGAGCGTCAATCGTGCAGGTCCCCCAGCCCCGGAGCAAAATAATGATCCGCTCACCATTGCCGAAGGCCCAGTCATCATTGAGCCGATGTCGAACCTTTTGGTAGATGGCGCTCATGGTCTTCATGTTAGACTTCCTCCACTGACGACCGAGATACTTCGTTTGCATCTTCAACAATTTCAGAACGTAAAGCTGCATGAAGGGGTGCTTCACTTTTAGAACTCGCTTGAGAATCGGTGCGGATTTGAACACTACAAGCATCTGAAATAGACGTGTTTTTACATGTGCCCGTAAAAAGAGCACCTGCTTCTCAGCACGTAAGGAAAGGTGATTATTCGATAAAAAATAAAGCTTTTCAAATAGAGTTTGAAAAGAGCACCAATCATACCTTGTGGCATAAGGTACGGACCAAAGCATCCGTATAGGGCTTGAAAATCAAAGGAAAAGACGTGAACTACAAATAATGCATAGCTCCCCTCTCCCCTTTTCCCCACCACCAAGACAACAGGAACCTGTCGGTTTCCACACAAAACCCACCTTGTGTGAGAAGAGTCGTTCCCCACTACTGGGTGTTTCATAGCTGAGCTGCTCGTCTCCGATATTTCTCAAATTTCGAACTGAGGAATCAATATCGCATGCATATTCATCTATTTTTGGGCAAACTTGTTCTGTTCTCCAATCAAAACTGATATCCAGCTACTTTGTCAGGATTTCGATAACACTTGATTAATTTGACATACCCCTTTTCCGAGTACCATTTCCCGTTTCACAGTGTTGCGTTCCACGTTCACAAGCATGCCTCGCCATGCACAGATGCGTAGGCACATTTCCAAGCTTATCCAGGCACCAAGTTCTAGAGTCAGGAACTCCGTGCCTGGCCCAAAATCTGTGCCTAGGTATGGGTGTGAACGGTGGTGCTAGGCACGTGCCTAGGCATCGGTGCTTGGCTAGGCATGCTTGTGAACGGGGCTTTCTTTATACTCGCCACGATTTTTCTTTAACTTCCGACACGTAACGGAATAGCATGAATGTCCACATCAAGGAGGAGGACAAAGATAAAAAGCCTGGGTAGATGACCTCTGAAGACCCAGGTAACAATCCAATGCCTTTGAATTTTATGTCAAACTTAGTTTTTACGTGCAGCAATTTCAAAAAAGTAACTGCCCCAAAGAATACTTGGAGTCGGTAGAAGCTTCATTATATTACAGGTCTGTTTCTACCAGTCCAGCGACGGCTTGATGAGGATCCTTGCCAAGAAGGGCCAAATATCGCTGTCAAATATCGTAACTGAATTTCCGCTTTAGCCATCGTTTTACCAGGCTACAGCCAAACTTGATTTGCCGTCCAGTTCACAGCGCGTTTATCGAAGGCTTACTCAAAAGATATTTATTATTTAACCACACTAGGATTACAATATTTCGTTTCAAAATGGTAGAGCCACTTTTGGCCTTGAAAAATCAACTAATCCTGTTCTTTCTTTCCACAAAAAAACGCACGTATTTTGTGGAGCAAGTTGACATATTTCAACGCAATCGACACATCGATAAAATGCAGTTTGCGTTGATTGTTGCATGAGGACCGCTGGGACCTCAGCATCATAAGGTACGGTACCGCAAACTTACCATAATTCTGGAATTCTTCCACTTCGTCAGTTTATTCAGAATCCTCAGCAGATTTGTACAGGCGAAGAGATTCCTCCAGCAGAAAGGCTGCGTCACACCAATCTCCAGAGTTTCAGCCGTCAAGTCCGGCTGGTCCCCGATAACGCAAGACGGGAAGTCAAGAATTGCAATCCTAAGATCACAAGTGTTAAAAAAACAGTTTTAAGTTCATTTTCCAGTCCCAGTGGTTTTGAGCCTGAAGACGACCATAGCCAAGAAGGGCCGAAATACAGCTCTAATAAAATTCAGCTGACGTATCCATTTTGCCCTGTCAAATACGATTCGCAGTCACCTTGGGCTGAAGGAATATTTCAGAGTTTCAGCAAATTGTAACCATCTGCTAAAAAGCAGCCATCTCGAAAATCGAAGGGGTCCACCTTTTTACCCACAACTGTACCAAGTAACACAAACCTTGATCGAAGTTTTGTTCGGATCTGGCTTAAATAATGTAAACTCGATAAAGCTGCTACAAACAGAACTCACAGAAGCGTCTGCATAAAGCTGCTCCAGATAGAAGCGTCTTGGAGGGATGCAGCCCTATTCAAGCTATTCGAGAAGGGGGTCACTATGCCTTAATGGTCCCGGACCTTGAAGAGCCCATCAACTAGGGGCTAGTGTGACACCGAACAGCATATCACAGGACTAAATCAAAGAGGAGGCAATTCGTACCCTAGGTTTCAAAAGCCGGTTGACGAACTATACTGCATAGCTTAAACATTTCAGGAGTAACTTGCAAACTTGCTAACTAACAGCCTATCTATAACCATCAAAAAATATCCCTCTATCATAGAAATTTCAAAGCAATGGGGGTGCACCCCCTGCCACACCGCCTAAAAAATGTAATTTCACACAAGGATGTAACAGCGCTATCGCGGACATATTTAGGTCTCAATGCAACATGTCTCTCGGCAACTGTTATTACTTGATGTACCACTCCATTTTTGGCTCAGATTCACATCTCCGAATCCGGCTGTTTAATGAAAGTGGATTCCAATTTTCGTAATACCTCCACTACATCAGAGGTATTCTCCGTATCGTGAAACACGGATGGAAAAAAATTCTTCTGCAATAGGTTAGTCGACGAGTCGACGATAATAATGCCTTGGTGTATTTACAGTTGTAAAGCTCGTCCAATAATTCAGAATGGGGTGGGATAGACTCGCTCGGGGGGAACCCCAACGGCCCGAAAGGGTCACATGAAACTTGACAGATGCCCCCCAGTTTGCCTTATAACGGTTCAGCACTCCAAGCCGACTAGTTTCACAGACCTCCATTGTCTCATTATCAACACTTACGACAAAGAGATAACAAAGATATGGAGCCATAAGATAATGAGCAGAAATCTCATCGGCGCTACGAGTTGGGTCAATAAGTCCATCTATCTCTCTATAATAGCTTTCACTTTATGCGCCAAAGACAGTGGAAACTTTCATTAGTTGCGTTTTCGCAGATACCATGGTATCCGATACCCCGGTAACTGTATCTGCAATTAGTCGTTTTTGCAGTTACCGTGGTAGCTGATACACGGCTGCTCTGCAAAAACGAATATTGCCGAAATTGCCCTTATCGAAGTCATCCCAAAAGAAAAACTGATATCCAGTTACATCACTAAGTGCCAAACTTCTTTCCCACCAACTTGACAAAACTTCATGAAAGCGAGATGGCTCTTCAGATACCAAGGTCGGACCGCGGTATCTGAGCATCAGATACCACGATTACTACAAAACGACTTTTGACCGTGGTATCACATACCACGGTAACTGCAAAAACGCAACTATTGCTCGGGAAGCAGATTGCAGACATTCGACTCACCAGCTAGTGCATATATTTTAATATATCTGAGGACAATAAGTGCTGATAATGAGCTTGTTCCACCCTTGTAATAATAGTAACTATTAGTTACTATTTCCGTTCCAACCTCACGAAAAGTTACTACGTGACCATTCCAACCTCACGAAAAGTTACTACGTGACCGTTCCAGCCTTCTTGAAATAATAACTATTTGCTTACCATGCTCGAGAGCGTAGTAAGCGTGGTAGCTACGGATCTCTGTAGCGTGATTGGCTGGATTACCCCGTGGAGTGATATTCTTGAGAAAATAAAAAAATGCGTTCCAGCCTTGACGCTAAGAAGCCAAACTTCACGACGCCATGCGTAGTAACTACGGTAAGTAGGATGAAACACGCTCAATGAGACACGAGGTGACTTCCAGAAACTAGTACGCTTGAAAGCGAAGAACCGGAATATGGCGAAAAGCGCGTCTACCGAGGGTTTTACGGTAGTGAGTACTCCACCCCTAAATCATATGACGCCCCGGGTACTTACGTGTTTTTCGTCGTCACGTAGGACAGTACATTCTGGTTAAAAAACTTCAAAACGAGCGGGATACAATTGGCGAAGACTAGATGTTGCGACATGAATTCGAACTGGTAGATATGATTGAGCTTGAAGTGCTTCAACAGGAGTAAGAGAATGGAGGAGATGGCCTTTACAATGATCTCCTTGTGGCGATTAACGTCCACTCCCAGTCGCATGGACTGAACGACGGTAATCCTGTAAAGAAACAAGTGTCATTCCCCTCTCTTGGAAGGGATTTTGTTAAGGGCAGATGCGAGAATGTGCCTCTTTCTATAACTGGCCCCATGCCTCTCGAACCATCGCCTGCAGATTAAGTCGGCTAGCAAGCATTCCCTTTGTCTTACTTCGTGACAAAACGAACGGTAAGCGCAAGTTCTCAAACAGACATCTGGGCTTCGGCACGTTCAAGCAAAACCTTCCTGAATATGAAAATGATGATATCTATTTGCTGCGCTAAATGGATATTTACTTATGTGTTAGATGCGTTAAGATTTTAGCTTGTCGCTAAAAGTTTATCGCTAAGCTTTGAACTGCAAATGACATATCCTTTTAGCGCAGTCAGATATACGACGGAAGAAGGAGTTGCAGAAGATGAAAAGATGTTATTTTAAGTATGCGAAGCACCTGCTTTATTTGCCAAAGTTATACCATTCCCACATGCTAACGAGCGTTTCCAAGTCAAAGGTGCAAGCGTCACACTTTTGGAGATTTCGTCGCTCTGCTAAAAATCATAGACAACTGGGCCCAGCCAGCGCACGACACTCTACATTCTTTTCTGTCCGATGAATGAAAAAATCGTATTTTCTGTTCTGTTGTGTTTTATTTAATTCCTTTATTTTACTTTACATTACTCCGCTTTTCAAATGGCGGGTAAGAAATAAATTTACTTACTTACTTACTTATATGATTAGCGGTCAGCTTGAGCTGAAGGAATATTTTTGATGGTCCCTTATAGGTAGGCATGGGCACTGTTCCTGTTTTCTGTTTCTGTTTCTGTTTTTTTCCTCCTGTTTTACTGTTTACTGTTTTCTGTTTCAGGGACCCAAAATAAACAGAACAGCTGTTTTGAAGCCAGCTGTTTTTTTTCTCACCTGTTCTGTTCTGTTTTGGTGTATCCTGTTTTGCCCTGTTCCTGTTTTTTTTTTTACCTGTTTAAACAGCCAAATCTGTTTTTTGGGGGAAACCCGCCTTATCAGTACAACAAATCTCTTAACTCAAAATTTGCATCATTTCGAAATGCCACATTCCAAAAGCGGCCAATTTGTCAACCTTACCAGTGACCCATGCGAAATGTGGATGCGATGACGGCTATCAAAAATATTGAGCAAGAATCAAGCAATAGTAGGAACAACAGCAAAAAATGGGAACTTCAGATACTGTAAATATTTATTCAGCTCAAGCTGACGGCGAATTGCATTTGACTGAGCTAAATGGATACGTAGTCAGCTAAGTCTTAGACTACTTTTGCAGCTTTCCGCGGACCCTTCGTGGCAGCAGCCGTCTTCGGGTCCAATATGAAAAAGTGCGCAAGCGCTCAAACGTATATCATATCAGAGATGGGCGAATCCGATCATGAAAGGATTCGAATCCGAATCCAGGGCTAGATACGAATCCGAATCCACCATTTCATGCTGAGAATTTGAATCCGAAATTGAATCCGGATTCGAATCCGACCTTAACAAAAATTAAATCATGTTCATAGGTTATAGTTTAAAAATCAGAGGTGACAAAAAGAACTGATATTTCAGGTAATCAGATAGTGTGATAGATTACTTAACATATTTGGTGGCCCACTGCGTAAAAATTGGGAAAACGGAAACTGAACGGAGGTAGAATAGAAATTTGAGCGGATTCGTAAGATTGAGGGTTTGGAATCTGAGTCCAAAACCGAATCCAGCCTGAGAAGCAGAAGATTCCAATCCAGCCAGAAGGACGAATCCTGGATTCGAACCTAAATCCGGATTCGGATTCGCCCAGCTCTGTATCATATATTGTGTACGAATAGCCTAATAACCATTCGCCGTTGACATTCATTGGTCAATAAGGGCCCAGATACCAGCGTTTGGATGTGGGGGGGGGGGGGGTAACACCGAAAGATACATCTAGATGGGTTTTTGGGTGCGTCAAAGACCCATCTGGACAAGGATGTTCACGCATTCCAAATTTCCATCTTAGTACCAGGCATGTTTAGCAAGTTTGCGAATTTGGTCAGGCAATTTACTCTGGGCCCAGTTGCACATAATTCGCAAAACGGTGGTAAGCCTTTAAAATTTAACTGAAAAGCCAACTAATTTTTGTGTCATTTAATTAAACATACTGAATTATTAGGATTCTACAAAGGGAATTTTTTATTTTCCACTATCTGCTCTAGTTATGACGTTCAGAATATATGCGGCCGTCCCCACAACGCAAATTCGACTATGACTCGGTCCCCACAACGCAAATTCTACTATGACTCGGGAAATTTTAATCTAAATACAAACACAGCTTTTCGTTGGGCAGTGGTGAGATTGGTGAAGATTGTTTAGTGCCGGAACAAAAGAAAAATCATAAATCTTTCTCGTACGGGGTGCAACAAAAATACAGCGCATAGAGGTACCACAAATCACATGGAAATTCCACTATTTGAAAAACAATTATTCGTGAATAGCGGAACAACGAAGAAACACATTTTCAGCGGCTCTTCAAGCTGTTTTAAGTGAATAAGTGATGGGTAACTAGATTGTCCTATGCCAGCCTTTTTAGGTTAAACTTTAAAGGAAACATTAGTCACCAATTTGAACCGAGAGTGTATCGGGGGTTGAATCCCAAAAGTGACAAGTAGACCCCAAGGCCCACAAGTACACCAAGTTTCAAATTAGTATCTGTCATGGTTCACGAGATAAGAATGCCAAAATAAAACGGTGAAAACCGAGAACTGAAAACCGGCTATCGCGGCCGCAAGAGTGGAGTGTTCATAAATGAATTTTCCAGTAAAACCGAACATGTGATCACCAAGAAGGGTTCACATGACGTATTATCTGTTCAGCGAAGTTAATTGTGATTTCAAAAGACTAGTACTTTCAACTTCCAAAAGGCTAGAAAGGCTGAAACTAGCTTAGCGACATCACAACATCCGCACCGGTTCATGATGTAAACAAACGATAACTGGAATTCCTGACAGTATTTTTGGCACACCCTCAGTTCTATACGGAAAAGTTGAGATTTTATCAACTTGATGATGAAAGTATAACTCCGTTTCACGGATTTTCGCAGAATAGTAGATTCACATTCAGCCGAGAAATCCGCGCGTTTTGAGCCTTGAATGACCATGCTCAAAAGAAACCACCGAGGAAAAGCTATTCGCTATTCTGATTGAACATGCATCCCTCGCGACCCTCCCCCCACACAAAAATGACCATCATCACCAACCACTGTCACGAAGTGAAGCTTGCTTAACTCTGAGTTTGTATGATCCGTAAACTTTAGTTTATTACCGATCACTATGACAAACAATCCAAGTGGAAAGGTAGGATATGCGAATTTCTTTTGTTAAGACAAACGAAACTTCCATGGCTCATTTTCAATCGGGAAAAAGTGTAATTCATTGATAAAGGCAGCTGGAATTCTGGACCAATATATTTGTTGTTCTATGAAATGAACTCGAAGAAAGACATCTGTGCGGTCCAAGGTAGAACTATTTAGATACTTCATGGTACAAGGCAAACTATAGGTAAACTCTGCCGTAAACATAATAAAAAATACGGGAAATCAAATAATAAAAAAAAACTGTTTTAAACAGCCGGTTCTGTTTTTTTTTCGCCTATTTAACAGCTGTTTCTGTTTTCGAAGTCATCATTTCTGTTAAAACAGAACAGGACCTGTTTTCAAGTTTCCTGTTTTCTTTCTGTTTCTGTTCTTATGTGACCTGTTTCTGCCTGTTCCTGTTTAAACGCAAAAACAGAACAGTGCCCATGCCTACTTATAGGTAAAAAAAATACTTTCAACATCCCTTTTGAATTTTCCCTGTCTCCCGACCCCAAACTTCGGGTACTCTCCGTATCTCTGACAGACATCCAATTGCCTTTTTATTTTGTCTCTTACAGCTGTTACCTTTATAGCATGTTTCCATATTATAGAGTCTGGGGGGGGGGGGGGGGGGGGGTCCCTAACATCTTCCCTTCCGAATCTAACCCGACGAAGACGGACACTTGCGAGGAGCTCCGAAAGCTCTAAGCTTCGAGGTCGTGCCGTTGGGAAGGATATGTAGACGGGAAGGACAAAAGCGTGTCTGACCGTGTTTCTCACAACGGGCTTTAAAGTGGAGCTGAAGGCCTAAGCTTAGCTGGTTACGTCTCAGCTCCTACCTTTTCGCCAGCCCATCATGTTTTGATTTCATTGACATCCCAGGCTATTTTAACGAATATTGGAAAAATAAAATGATTCTGATTCTGATGTGGTTTCGTTTCCTGACCAGTTGCTGTCGCGTAATAACAGTGCCAGTGCGCCGTACTGTTATAGGACACAAACTGACCATGACTCACATACGCCACGTGATCAATCCCAACCACGTGTTGGCACTCTTTTCCTGACTTATGATCAGAACGGACAAATAATTGCACTCTTTGTTCAAACCTAGAAGAGAGACAAGAGACGGATTTGCCAGATTTAGGAGTTTCAGAGTACCAAAATTTGAAAGAAGTCTTTTGTTGGACCTTTCGAAATTTTAAAAAACTACTTTTGACTCGCGTATTTCTTAGCTTTAGCAAAAATTACTTGGAGGTCACAGGCCTTCTCTTGCTCTGTTATTAATATATACAATCATAGAATTACGAATTGTGATAAATTATTTGTGGATGGAGGTCACTCAAGCAAACAGCTCGGTGCTCGAAAGTATACTTACGGCATCCCGTCAGGTAAGACATCAGTCATGATGTTGATCGAGTCTGTTTTGGCTTTAGACGTCGGTGCAGTCGCAAGCAGAATCTTTAGGAGAGCTATCATGTACTGCGGTAGATTCGGTAACATAGCCTACAGGAAAGAAGTTTTAGCATATTTCACTGGTTACGCCGCAAACAGCTTACTTATTTTTTTTTTTTTTTCAATCAATCAATCAAGTTTAATCCGAATAGCTAAAAGCTAGAAAAGGAATACAAATTTACAAAATACACAGACACACAAGAAACAAATTAACTAATACACTTACAAGAAATTATCAGAAATAAATGATGGAATGAAACTACGTAAAAATTGGGTAGAAGAATGAGCGGGATATGGGGAAAACTAATTGCCAGTATTCCTCTCGGACCGACGCACGGAAGACGGGAGGGGAGGGGGGAATAGATGGGTCATCTGGGGACAACACGTTATCTTAGCTCCAAATATGTTTCAAAACCTATATGAACTTATATACCTCAAGAGTGTACCCAATATTAATGTGTTCTCCCTTTAAATATGCTCGAATGACAACACTTGGTTCATTTTATTTACCATTAACCGCACTACCAGTAGCCGCCGTAGACTCGATCTTACTTGGTCAGTTGACTCAGTGGCAAGGACTAATGCCTTGGCTTTGTCGGCTCTACCTCAAGGGTTATGCCCTTTAATAGATTAAAAGAGGGCTTCGAAGGGTTTTATCTCGTTGTCGAATGCCATAGGGTAGAGGGTAGTCAAAAGATTGGGATTCAGTATCCTTGTTGGAACGAACGACTAAGAAATATTATACCCTTCCAATGTTATCGTTGACTCCATGAGTGAATTGACAGAATTTTCAGTTTGACGGCAGATTTCTCAATAGAGCCGGCGTTATCTTTGGAAGTTAAAGAGAAACTCTGAAACTCGAGAAACTTCGAACTCTGAAAAGTTCGAACACACAAGATACATCTGCTGACCTACCAAGTCTTGCAAAATGAACAAGACCAAAGGTTTCGATGGGATCCCAAACATTCAATATCTAATCCAGACAGCTGGGTCTTGTCTTAGCCAGATCCAGTCATCGCCAGACTCCTTGAACATTTTTACAATTAAAATTCAGAAACAGATTAAGGCCAAATAGCTAATAATCTGGGAAAACCAAGTTCAGATATGGATTCAGCATGTGTGTTTACCCCTATAAGTCACATCTTTTTGACGAAAACTTCCAGCCACTTCTGCCAATATCCCGGTTATGGCCAAACTCCAGAACTACTTGTCTGGCGAAAAAAGAAAGCTGAAAAACGAACTCAGGGTATCTTCTTAACCCAATATTGAACATCTAATCAACTTCAAATATAAATTTAACTTATAACAAATTTTTCCGACTCCAGCCGGATTCCGGTAGAACTATATGTCCGGGTAAAATATGATTTTCACACACGGATTCTGCATCTCTTCTTACCCCTAATTCGGTTATCTAATCAACTAGAAATAAAACTTTAACTTCTAACAATTTTCTGGTTTTGGCCGGATTCCGGGCGAACTGCATGTCCGGGTAGAAAATTGTTTTCACGTAAGTGTTCAGCATGTCTTCTTGCCCTAAATTGAACATTTAATCAACTCGAAATAAAGCTTTTAATTTTAACACACTTTCCGGTTTCGGCCGGATTCCGGGCGAACTACTTGTCCGTCGAGAAAATGGTTTTCCCCATCGTCTTCAGCATGTCTTACTACCCATAAATCGAACATCTAATCAACTTTAAATAAAACTTTTACTTTTAACAAACTTTCCTGTTATGGCCTGATTCCGGGCGAACTAATTGTCCGATGACAAAATGGTTTTCACCATCGAGCTCAGCATGTCTTCTTACCCCTTAATCGACTATCATATTAGCTGTTTCAAAATATTTTGTTTGCCCCTTAATTTGAACCCCCTACCGAACCCCTATATGTAGGGCTACAAAGCCCATCTACGAACTCGATTGCTCCGACGACGACCCAACACATCCTCACACCAAGTTTCATCAAAATATCCCATTCCCTTAGAGAGTTATCGTGCTTACAGACGGAAGGACAGACGGACGAACGGACGGACAGACGGAAACTTTTGCGATGTCACAGGTATCCCTCCACTTACGTTTTGGGATCCCAAAAACAAGATTTTAAAGCGTCTCATGCCTATACTTTGGAAGAGTTGTCGGAGGAGATTCCTGAAGCTAGTGAAATCAAATGAAGCTAGCAATCAAAAGCTAGCAAATGAAAGCGGGGATAACAAAAAAAAAAAGTAAAAGGGGTCCTTCAAGCTATGACCCACAGATTCCGATGCGAAAGTCGGATTAGCGTAATACTATCACTATAGAACGGTATCGACATTTCCAGACACGGCTGGGAAATCTAGATTCTCGTGTCAACCAAGCCTGATACAGTCTGCTTTTAATATGCGAAAATAAGGTAAACTGTTTTGGGATTTTTAGACGTGTCTTCTTAGAGCCAACCGATTCGAACTACCGTACTAAAACTCATGGCGTATTACCACAGGCTGCGAGTATGCACCTAGACCAACAAGACCCAATAATCCAGAAGGAATACAATAGCCGTTTTCAGCCCGTTCGAGTTGCAACCCTACAAAGGTTTCCCCATGACCTTGAGCAGGGGTTGACCCTTCAGCTCCTGCAGATTAAAGGACAACTCGAAGTACATAGTATTTCTGGTCAGATGTTCTGATATATTTTGACCACTTTACAACTAAGCTCTGCTTACAGAAAACTACACACGGTTTTGGCTCTTCTCAGCCTCTTTCCATGTCCCTTGCCTTGTATGACAATCTTGGCAAAACGTGCATAACCGGTTTTCGGACGGAGACAGCTCCCCGGAAAGAATGATCGGGCGACTGATCCGCCACGTAAAGAGTGATAATCAGTATGTTGCTAACAGAAGATGGGATACACTGATTAAGTGAAGAATCGCGGGAACGACAATGGGTGGAAATACTACTGAAGTAGGATGAATTACTATCATAAGTACGGCGGGTCCTTTAAGCATACATAGCACGAGAGGGACGTTGCATGGGTGGTCTAAAAAAAAAACGACGGCACACCTCCTTCGAAACTATCAGTTCTTGCTGAAACCGAAACATACAAAAAAAGGCTGCACTCATTCGCCAACTGAAAAGCTTTGCTAAGCCGTCTTACCTGATACAAAAGTTCAGCAGAGGTCTGTGGTATGTCTTCGTCCCCTTTGGAAAGGGGATGTTTGATTATCTCATCCTCCCGTTTTATCTGCACCTCCGCAAGAGACGTGTACATGTGCTAGATAAAAGAAGATTTTGTACGGAGAAAGTCCAACACTTCCTAGCTGGCACGCCACACTCAGGAGCTAAATACTGATCAAGCTTCAATAAAATTAGTTATTTTCCTGCAGGGACAGGGCTAAAATATCGCTTCGACAAATATCACTCTTCCACCCATTCATGAAGTCATTACAATATGAAGAAAATCAAAAGGATCTCTTTCCAAACCCCTGAGATCACTAAGGATCTTAAAGGACCCCTCGCACTATTTACTCTTCAACTTAAAATATTTTAAAATATTTGAATACTTTAAACCTAAGCTGTGCTTTCAACAAATAACCCACGGTGTTGGCTGTTTTAATCCTTTTCCGAGACCCGTTGACTCGTAGGCTAGCGAGAACAGAGAACTTACATAACCGGTTTTTCTGACGGAAAAACTTCTCACAGACAACCGTCAACAGCGTGATACACATCAAAGGTAGCAAAACACGGCAAGTGAGAAAATCAACGTGGTTTTATTCGAGGAGTTAGAATGTCCCGTACGAAATTGGGGTCTCCGGGTTTAGATGATTGTGGAAGTAGGTTGCGTTAGTATTATAGGTAAGGCAGGTCCTTTAGCAAATCATTTATGGAAAATTACCATTCTTATATTTTAATGTCACAAGTCAATCTTGTTGGCGTGGACATTACCCATCTAAGTTTCTAAGTTTTGGGAATAAACCTGTTTCAAGCGATCGAGGGCGGAGAATGGAATAGCACTATATGTAGGCTAATGCAGTACTTTCAGACGAGATAGAAGGTAGAATACCAGATATAATATACCGGAAGAGGTATAAATCCTCTTTCATAAGATCATTAATGGAGTACGCCTGCGCAGTGTGGCATTTTGGTCTAACTGCAGATCAAAACTCACGTATTGAAAGAATCCAAAACCATATTATCCATAAACGCCCAAAAGTACCCTACTCCCTTCTTCTAAGCACATACACAATTGACACATTGGAGAAACGGAGACTGAACCTATGCCTCGAGATCGGTAAAAAACTTATTTCGCACCCCATCTACAATGAGTTTCTCCCTTCCCCATACAACAATGTAAGGGAAAGGCAAGAGCGAGCAGTCTCTACGAAGGTCCTAATATTCCAACCCGTAGCGGCCAAACACAGCCGTTACCAAAATAGTTTTATACCGAAGATTGTTCAAATTTTAAATAGCCTTTGACCACTTGTATGTGCTTTTAAATGTTTATGTTATGACAGTACTCACCAATTTTGGTTTTGTAACCGTGAAAGTGTGAGTGAATAAATTAAATATTCTTTGAGCCCAAGCTGACTTTGAAACATTTATTCAAACAATGTTTACAACCGATACGTCAGCTATGATTCTTCATCAGCGATATTTCGGCCCTTCTTGGCAAGGGTCCCCGTCAGGCTGTCAATCCTCTGGTTCAACTTCGGGGAAGGAAACAAACCTGTAATCACTTCGGGGAAGGAAACAAACCTATAATCAGATGTAATCCGTTGTAAACATTGTTTGAATAAGTAAATAAATTACTATTCTATCTATATACTACTATTCTATTCTATTAGATTACCTGTTTCAGAATTGAGACCCCTTCGTGGATAGGCTCCGGCAGTCCGGCTAGCGATTCTCGGTCATTATTCAGCTGAAAGCCGACGAACTTCATTCTCGTCGTGTCCAAAAAGTTGTCCAGATCCTTTTCTCGTACTTTTGTCGTCCAGGGCAGTGCTGGAAATGAAAACTAATCAGCAGGAAATAAAATGCCATTACTTCTTTCCATTTACCAACGGCTAGACTTATGTTTGGTGGTCATCATAATCAATTCTAAACGAATATATTACTGACTACCCACTGAAGAGTTTCACGCCAAGCACTCGAGGTTCTATTCAAGCGTTGGAAATTTACTACGGCTTCACTCGCTAAGGAACACTTTAATAAATATATTACCGACAAAGTTTCGTATCGGAAAATTCAGTGACGGAATATTTATTTTATGACATGGTCAATCCATTCATCTGTAAGCACGATAACTCTAGGACGATGTGAACCATTCTGCAGAAAACCTGTATGGGGATCAAAATATTTCTTGTGGAAGCGGAGTCCGTTTTTGGTGTTTTTAATGTTACGATTAAAACTCGTGAGTGTTGTTTCTATTGCCTATCTGTTATTTCCTGACTGTTTTTGAAGAAAGGTCAACTGTTCCCAAGGAAAAAGAAATTACTGTTTCAGTAGACCTTTCTATCTTTTCTCTTCACTGAGCCGGTGTCTCATAAATTTTTGGCGCAGAAAACTGTTGTTACAACAATTTTAAATATACGACCTTCCTCTATGTCATTAGGCAGAATACCTTTATTCGTATGATCTGTATCGATTTTTCTAGAAACAGTCGTTTAAACAGGTCAATTCAATTTTACTGAAAACAGTTGGTTCGTTCGTTTTTATTCAGGGACTACAGACCTAGCGCAATAATCAAAGAGCTCCAATCCTTGGTTTGGTTAACAGACGAAACTGAGAACTGTCGCTCTGGCCTCTGCATGTGAATGCACCAGCTGCAGAGAGTGAGAAGAAAGAGTGGATCCTAATATCTTTGCACATTTCCTCAGAACTTTTATGAAAAACGACAACATAAATAGTCCTTCAGCCCAAGCTGACTGCGAATCATAATTGACGGTGCAAAACGGATAAGTCGGCTACATTTTATCAGAGCTATATTTCACCTTCTTGGCAAGGGTCCTCTTCAGGCTCAAGCCGCTCAAGCTGGAAAATGAACTTGTGGGAAAACAATTGAAGATTCTTCGATCTGATTTTGTGAAATTCTTCTCTGAACATTTTCGGAGAAGCAGCTCATATGATCAGTCCAGAATGAAATCACAGCACCAGCTTTAACTCCAACCAATTTCAGAGAAGAATTTCACAAAATCGGATAATTAAGGAAGAATCTTCAATTGTTTTTAAGTTCATTTTCCAGCTTGAGCCTGAAGAAGACCCTTGCCAAGAAGGGTCGAAATATAGATCTAATGAAACGAAGCTGAATTATCCGTTTAGCACCGTCAAATATGAAAATGACAACTTCTGGGTTGGACCATTTTTTTTTTTACTAGAAACTGTAATTTTTTACTAGATTAAAATAAAACATCTCTATACCTGCTAGATTTTTCTTTTTACTAGATCTAGCAAAAATTTTACTGTCGGTGGCAACACTGCCCTCATGCCCACTTTCGATTATGGATCGTCACGGAGTAGCTACGAAAACAAAAGGCTCCCCAAAGTGGTCTGAAACCAATTAACGTGAAATAAGCTGTTTGGGACCACACTGGGACGAAAGATGTCTTCCTAGCTAGAGTATGTAGAGTATGTAGTGGTGAAACAAATTCCTTGATTCATAAAAATAAATTAAAAAAAAAGGGCGTGGCCTAAGAGCACGCACAAACACAAAAATCCAGAAATAGGCACAGACTTTATCTCTAACATTCCTGAAAAAGAAATCTTTGTCTGTGACCGAAAATCAATTCATTTATTAAATTCATTTTAAAATTCATTAACTCCATTAACTGGCTATATGCCAAACAGTAATACGGATAGGCTACTAATTTTTCTCTACCCGTTTTATTTCTTCATCCGTCTTTCCGTCCGTCTGTCTGTGATCACGATAACTCCCGAACTGACTGAAATATCCAATTGAAGTTGGTACAGCGATTCTCCAAGTCAAAAACGAGGTTAAGAGCATGTGTGGGGGCGGGGCCAACCGATTGTAGATAGCTTTGTTCACTTTCTTGCACACATCACTCAACTCGATATATACATGGAAAAGTTAAAGGACCCCTCCCACTATTTACTCTTCAACTTAGAGTATTTCAAAATATTTGAATACTTAAAAACTATGCTGTGCTTTCAATAAATAACCCGCGGTTTTGGCTGTTTTAACCCTTTCCCGAGACTTGTTCACTTGTAGGAAAACAGGGAAACAATCTACATAACCATTTTTTCTGATGGAAAAACTTCTCGCAGAGAACCGTCGACAGCGTGATACACATCGAAGGTAGCAGAACACGGCAAGTGAGAAAATCCGCGTGGTTTTGTTACAGGGGTTAGACTGTACCGTACGAAATTGGGGTCTCCGGGTTTAGAATATATGGTCTGATTATGGAAGTTGGTCGCATTAGTATTATAGGTAAGACAGGTCCTTTAAGGATGCGGGATGTTTCCCAAAATAAGAAATTTAATACTTATTTGTATTTATTATTTCCCTAAAAAATGAGGGTAACCCAACACACGCACGCATAATAAATGCGTGTCCTATCTAGTTGGTGCCCAGAAAGAAGGTAAATCCTAAGAGATTCGCTTGCTTCAACATGCTTTCAACACTAAACAGTGAAGCTACTTACACTTCTTAGGGGCGGGGGTCGATGGCCTGGGGCTAGGAGGTTGAGGAAGGGCCCCGGATTCTTCCAAGGCTCTCCTCTCTTCGATTTCAGCCATTTCTTCATCCAGAGTCGGCTCAGTGCCATCCATGTCAATACCTCCCAACGCAGCGACCAAAGACTCATCGAGGGAGCTCTGCTTTACAAGTCCCTATAAGTTATAATAAAACCCTGTCTACAAAAGCGTGTCAACTTACAACAAAAAATATGCAAGAGTGCACTGTCCTACCGTGCCTCTAGCCAACAGGGTTTTGTGCTGTAATTCATACGCTACTCTATGCAATGGCATAAATAGTACTTAAGGGCGTAAGAGGTTACTGGAACTTTACATTATACTTTACAAAGCACTTCCACTACCGGTGCTTTTACAAGGGTATCAGCCAATGGTATTAATTCAAGAAGTAGCATAACTGTGTTGTCCAGTCCAGAATGAAGTACGAACGATATTCAGAATGAGAGAATGAAAAGATGGTGTATATAAAGATGGACAACATGTTGGAACAGAATTTTACTACTTCCCGAGAGAACAAACATAGACGCAGACGTCTAAAATAAACGCCTGGAACTGGAACCTTTATTTAGTTTGAAGGTGACTCCCAGCTATTGGTCCAGTATCATCTGCCCGTTACACAAGTCGAACAAGCTACAGCTAACAAGATCAATCGTTCCGGAGGGATGCCAAAAACTAATAATTACTGGACTTTTTTATCCAGACAACCAGTTCTTGCTTATTTCCGGCCCTAGACCTCGTAAAAATGTTATGTATCTCCAACCTTTGCCTTAATCGGCTCAGATAATTATTTCCGTCTAGCCCAGATTATGACCGGAATTTAAAAGCGAGTCGAAAACTCATTTTGGTCCAACATGTTGTTAATCTCTGTTTACACCATCTTATAAGGTTTTGTCGGAGGAATTTCCGGAAGTTCTGGTTTATACCAGATTCCATTCGCACCATTTACCCGGTAGAAGAATTTTTAATTTTCACTACAAATTAACCATCGACTTGGTAGGAAAACGAACCTGGAAGACCGACTTTCTTTGTCTTCTTACCTCTTGATCGAATAGATTCAAGACAGCCTATGAATGTTCAGTATTTGCCGGATTCTATCCATAGTATATTCCCCACAGGAAAACCAAGCAGATAAATCGATTTGACATGTTCAACCCGTTTTCACCAGCTCAGAAAGATCAGAAAGAAGTCCGAAGCAAAAATTAAACTATTCCATCCTTGTTTTCAAGCTCATTGCCAAGGCGAAAGTTTACAACTGAGATAACGGCATCGTTCTGGACCATCATCTGACCGTTTTCACTAGTTCAAAAGCCGCAGCAGAAACCAAAGCATTCCACCACTGTTGTTTCCAAGCCGCCTATCCAGCAGATAACGAACCGACAAAATGAGACAGCGACCCCCCCCCCCCCCCCCGGTAAATATTTTAGACGCTACACAGATCTGGATCCAGTATCTGCCCGTTTTTACCGGTTCAAGAATCCGCAGAAGAAATTAAAGCGATTCATGTTGTTTTCAAGCCCCGAATGCCCTAGAAACAAGTCTCAAACTGATATAACTACCATCTAACTATAACAATCGCACTAAGGACTAGCTGTCCGTAGCTCCGGATTACTTATGTTTTTTGTTACAAGTTGTTTACTGTGATTTTGTGTAAAATAAAGAATAACCTAACCTAACCTAAACCTAACCTATCTTGTTAGACCTCCTTTTCCCTTTGCCTTGGATTGCAATAGTTACAGGTTAGTAGTACAGGTTAGTTCCAAGCCTTTTGGTTAACATGTTGGTAACTTGGTCTACGATAACTAGCCTACATAACTGCAATCACCTTACACTTATCTCCGCGTTCTTCGACACCGTACAGTAGAGGTATGTTACTTTGAAGGTTGTCCAACTTTAAACCAGTCTAGTATACTAAGCCCTGTTTTGATAACCTTGCTAAAACACTGCGGCATGCTGCCAGGGTGAGCATGGAAGAACATCCATGAAAGTGTGTTTACAGCATTCCGTAGGGTTTCCGAACGTGTTCGGATCTCACGCGGTAAGAAGCTTTGACAGGGAACGTCTCCGAGCGCGCTCCCAGCTCGCCAGGGAGCTAGATTCTGCAAGTTCAAGCGGCGGGCCTTTCCCGAGGATGAACTACTGACAGAAAACGCACAAGAGGAGACATACCCTTCGAAACGGCCGGCTGGTGCTTTTCCCCACATTCTGTACGTCAATGAGGTCAGCAGCATTAGCCGGGGGAGAGGACGCTCGCATCGTCTTGGCTACTTCCACTGTGTCTTCGAAGCATGCAGGGAGACCTGATGATAATCTTTTCTCGTCTAAAACAAATCAAAAGCTATAAATGCCATATCATCTTTGCTTGCCATGTAATAAAACAGACATATATTTCCATATTAAAACTTCCAAGTTCAACCTTGTCCATGCACCACCTGGCTCTCATGCAGACAGGTAGTTCGATTACAAACATCTATATTTAAATCTGCACTGACAGTCCATCAGAAGAAGATAGACAAACTAAGACCTTTATAATCATGACCTCTCAGAGAGAATTATAATATAATGAGTAACTAAAGGGCGATTCTAGCGATCTGGAAAGCTTCGATAGTTAGCACCGACTGTTCTTGCGCTCTGCTAGTTTCCGAAAGAAACGCCGAAGCTGAATCCACTAGCATAACAAAATATTATGAGCCCATGTTTATACTGGTAACCTTGTGAGCAACCTACTTTTCATTTCACGGAGGTCCACTGTGCCGCCCAAGGAGAAGAGAAGAACCTTCCACAGAAGAAGCAGAACTTTCTTCATTGGGTAATAGGGACATGTTCCACTACAGAAACGCGTGACAAGTCCGAGGAGGGACACGGCGAGCAGTTCATCTCCGATTGGCTGAGCTACAACAAAAAAGAAATCAGCAGCGAGGCAGACGTCTTAATTTCTGGGGCGCTTTACAATCAATCCGGTAACTAAAAAAAAAAAGTATTTGTCTTGTCGATTTGGAAATCATAAACGAAGGAAGAAATTATACTTCTTGGCGAGCATGCGGTGTACGAACGGTTCAGTTTGGAAATAGCAGCGCTCTCACCCCCTGGGGAGCTTTTGCGTTCGTGAATTTTTTTGTTTGTTTTTCATTAATGGAAAACTGCTTAAGCCGAAGCTTCTCTCCCTACATAACACAATAGTTGCGTTTTTGCAGATACCATGCTGTCTGATACCACGGTCTAAAGTCGTTTTTAGAGTTATCGTGGCATCTGATACTACGGTCAAAAGGCGTTTTTGCGGTTATCGTGGTATCTGGCCAGTTATCGTGGTATCAGATATTCAGATACTACGGTCCGACCGTGGTAACTGGTCGTGGTATCTGAAAAGTCATCTCACTTTCATCAAATTTTGTCAGATTGGATAGAAAGAAGTTTAGCACTTAGTGATGTAACTGGATATCTGTTTTTCTTTTGGGATGACTTCGAAAAGTGCAATTTGGGCAATAGTGTTTTTTGCAGAGCATCGTGTATCAGATACCACGGTAACTGCAAAAACGACTAATCGCAGATCCAGTTACAGTGGTAACAGATACCATGGTATCAGCAAAAACGCAACTATTAACTATAGTGAAAGGAAGGTGTGACGATTTTCAGTCTTCCAATAGTTCGGTACCAAACTTATTGCAAGTTTTATGCCTGAGGGCCGAAAGGGTCCGGCCGGACGGAACTTTGTTCATAAAGGAATGTATGAGATTTTGTAGCGTTGTCATATTCATCCCGATTTACACCGATTTCAGCCAAACGCGACGGAAAGAAGGGTAAATACGAGGAAGGTGGTGAACCGCTCGTCTAAGCCCTAAGCGTGTAGTGCAGTGTTTATCCCACTTAAAATCTGACGATAAATCAACACTTAAAAGTTCGAGCTCCTCCACTTGAGTCTGGTCCACAAATTCAGGTTTCAATATTGGGTCGGATTTCAGAAAGGAGACATCTGGATCGATTGAAAAGTTGGGTCGCATTTTTGCAAAAGAGTTCGTTTGACGGTACAGATAATTTCAATACCTCCATTTCATCTCGCGAAAATTGCGAATATTCACTGAAAATTGTGAAAAATCGCAAAAAAAATAAAAATAAAGTTGAAAAATAAGATGCTGAACTAGAGTGTGTTGTTTCTATAAATGTCTATGTGTCAGACGACAACTGAGGAACTCATTTCAAGATTATGCTTTTTCTCCCCCTCTGTCACCTTGTATCACTGACCAGAAACATGTCCATCCAACAAGTAGGAACATGTCCAGGCTTGCTATAACTAAACCCTCGATTTTTTTTTTATTATATGGAATTCTCTGTGATGTTGCCAAATAGACTAAACAAGTGAGTTTCGAGTCCCGGATTCCCCCATTACGAAAATCGAACAGATCCAGTGAGAAATCCCTTTGCCGAAATCGAGGCTGGTCCAACATTTCGCATAGGAGTGCTTTCCTTTGTCATTAACTTTCCAGTTCTTATTACTGTTTACTTCAGTGGAATTTCGATGTAAAAAAAAAAAAAAAAAAAAAAAAACGTAGAATAAGGTCACATGGGCGCGTGCATATCCTCAACATAGCTCCAGCACCCGGTGATGGTGCAGATCGATACACTGATCCTACATAGTTAGTAGCCATACCTGACTGACACCTGGTGTACAAGAAACCCCTCTGATTAGGTCAAGCACTATCGTTTCTGCCAAGCTTATTGTTTAGGGTAGTCAAGGATAGGGTACTGATTTAACGCCAATGCTCATCAAGTCTATCAACAGAAGAATCTAATTTGGAAGACTAACAAGAATTCCCGGCTCAAGATATGAAGACGCGGTCCATGCCGATCCCTTTTCTCCGATCTACTCCTCAAATTAAATATTATCTCCGATCACGAATCGTCGTGTGTAACCCTCGTCTTGAAACCACCCTCTAACTGGCTCAAAATGCAAGCGTTGACAAGCCCTGAGTATTTTCGGCACCGATTTTAGTGTTCTTCTGGTTACTTATCTTCTGTGATACAAACACTTGTATTACTTATTATCGTTAAATGACTGAACTGATTGACTGACGAATACTCAGGATGGTCAAGCACAAAGCTGGGCCAGTTAGTTGATCTGGGCTAGAGAGTTGTGACGACGTGTCCACAAATACATACGAAATAGAGAGCGGTGACAGGTTGACCCCGCTAAACGGGCTCAAAAGCTAGAAAAGTAGCACTGTGATAAAAAAAAATCATATACTTTATAGTTGATAGAATCTGTATTTTTTTTTTATCATCGTTTCACTTTTCTAGCTTAAGCCTGAAGACGACCCTTGCCAAGAAGGGCCAGAATATCGCTCGAATAAAAGCAGCTGACGTCCCCGTTTAGCGCAGTCAACGATGATTCTCAGGCAGCTTGGCCTGAAGGAAGTCTCTCTTCTCTTCTGAAACATTAGACGCAGTACTGATAACAGTTGACACGGAACATTCAATAGTTCCAGAGCTATAAAGCTCTGACTATCACAAGACATTGTAGTGGCTTTATGGCATTATTGTTTACAATGTATTATTATTATTATTATAAGACTTCTTTCAGGTCAAGGGAGCCGCGCCTAGTATCTAGGATTTATCTTTGCTAGGATTTTACAAAGATAATCCACTTGTTCAATACAGTATAGTGAACGAATTTACACAGCATTTTGATCTAACTGGTCGGTGATGCCTAAGTTCGGCGACGTCCAAAGAGCATCCCCGTACTACTGTCCCGTACTATTGCAGCCCCACCGATTTGATCAAAGGCGAGGGCCTCAACATACCCAGCTCGACTCTCAAATCTTCACGCAGCCTCTTGACTTCCTCGCTGTCGTCGGGTGAAACGATCCTTACTGACTCGACAATTGTATAAAGCACGCTTAAGATAACTCGCAGCTCCGTTGAATCTGATAGGCTGATCGCCAGTCGCCGCAACTCCCACCGTGCTCTTCTAAGAAGAAGATTAAAATGTATCAAGAATATATCATTTACGCCTGATATACAGATAGAAAGTTTATTTGTTAAACAACCAAATTTGCAGTTATTTGCGGCCTCAAGAGGTGAACAGATCTCAGCAATTTCATCCGATCTCAAAGAAGTTTCAGAGTCTAAAGGCCTTTTTCCGCGACAGAGTTGTGGGCCACACACTTCTGAGTGTTTGTCGTGGAAACACGATTGTGTGCCACACAGTCCTGCCGCAAGTTGAAACTCGCGGAAACGCCGTTTTGTCTATTTTTTTAGCGGTAATTTCAAATATCTGAAAATAAAAACAAAATTTAGGTAAAATCTCAATAGATAGAACTCCTGGCTTATTGCCTTACCATTCTGTACAAAAAGCATCCTCAGTTTGAAGTCTATATGGTTGAAAAAGTAGTTTATTTTATTGTTCAGACACCATTTTGCTGCTTAATCTGAATTTCCCACCAGAATCGAGCCACAAAATCGCCTATCACCTCGCCAGTTCTTTGTCGAATTTGAGAAACAAAGCTAGCCACGAAAATCCTGTCGGTCGCGGAAACACACTTGTGGGCCGCACGACAGACCGCGGAAACACTTTTTTCGAGACACAGTCGACCCACAAACTGTTTGTGGGAGCACGGAAAAACGCCTAATGTGAGGATACACAGCTATGCTATGGCAGAGGTGAACTGACGTTCAAATTAAAATTTACGTCATACACTTAGAGGCTAGACTACAGTAGAGGTTTTCTTCTTCCGACGTTAGTCAACTTTGAACAGTGCAGTTTTGGGCTAAATGGTAAAACGAGGACCCAATAAATCCCTCAAGTGTTCCTTAATAAGCTACTTCGGCTGACTCGTAAATGACTTAGGTTTAGGTTACAACAAGTAGTGGAAATTTACACTGTTTAAAGTTAACTAACGTTCAAAGAAGCATACCTCTACTCTACTTGAAGGTTGCCTACTTGCCTTACTCTACCTGGGGGGTGCCTTTCGGGGGGGGGGGGGGGGGGGGGTTATTGCCTGCTAGTTGGACAATAAAGTACAAAAAACACATAGATCAGTGGGAAAAGCCTATAAAAATCATTATTCGTACGGGCTTATTAGGTGTATCCTCACTGTAGTGTAACATGATAGCCTACTACAGACAACAAGGGTGGTATTCGGGGTATCCTACAGAATAACAATCCTCAACTTACTCGGCTTCTAGGTTCAAGAGATCAATAAATATAAGAAAAATTCCATTCTTGTAGAGCATCATGCAGTTCCTTCGTGCCAATTCTTCTTGCTCAGTATCACTCTGGACTTCACTCCAGCAGCCCTGCAATACGAAATCCTAACATAAGACCGTTACACCAAGACTTTAATACAGCATGTTGCTCTAAACTTCAAGCAGTTGGATTTATATCTGGGAATCGACTAGCAAGGCTCCGTATATCACTCCGTCCCCCTGACGAATCCACACCAAACTAAACCTCGAACACCCAACACTTGCGCAAGACCGCACCCAATGCACGTAAACGAGGAAGCCTCACCCTTAACCCGGTTCTACTCCCAAAATACCTGCCAAGCTTCTACTTTCTAGCCTTTCTGGAATCTATCGCTGTCAAAATCTGGCTTCTTTGTTCACATACCTATCATTTATAAAACCAAGAGCTACGAGACCGTATGGCACTTCTTATGAATCGGTGATACTAGAAAGTAAATGAGGATGTCACAAAATATCCCCTTCCAACTGCACCAACGTCGCCACATACGGCTTGGACCTAGAACTGGGACATCTGATCATATCCCACATCAAGTTTCACTCCATTTTTATCCTTACTGGCAAATTTTCGCCTCCCTCCCCCTCCCCCACCGAGGTCGGATACGGATACAGTCGGATCCTTATTACTGTAATGGCCAACGTAATTAATCATCTTCTACAGCCGAACGCTACAAGTTCGTTTATTCTATCAACAAGAGCTACGAGCTCATACTGCGCTTATTACGAGTAGGTGTTGCAAGAAAGTAGATTAGAACGTCACAAGATACCCCCCTCGACCCCCTAGGATCGGACCTAGAAATAGGACATCTAGTTTCAGTCGAGTCTGAGCATTTCCAGCTTCGCCTCCGGTTATCTGGGGCAAACGTTTCATCCCACTAATTTGATCCCTCATGATTTATGGACCCCTGTACGTATGCAGGGCATTTTCTCTTACCAATTCTCATCAACTTTCACTTGAATCTATGCATTTCCTGGAAATTTCCTCGTCACACCTTAATCGCGTTTTTTGTCACCTATGTACAAAAGCCGTTCATTTTCCCGTTTTCAACGCTTACACCTCACTGCTCTTTTCTTTTCTTTTTTACCAAGGCTGTTACTGTTGTTATTTTTTTTTGCCAAGCCCTTTGGCCTATCTGCCTCTGGCCTGCAAAGAACGGAGATTGGCAACTCCGAGGTGAGTCAACTAATCTGCACCAAACTAAACGTTTGGATTTGGAATTATGAATTGATTTAAAAGTAAGTGCTTTTCTTCTTTTTCTTTATAATGGAATTCACGGTGTGTACTATAGGTTTTTTTTTTGTTTTTTGATTAGTTGTTTGTGCAAAATTAAACGTTAAAAAACAAAATTAAACGTGCAAAATTAAACTAAACGTTTGGATTTGGAATTATGAATTGATTTAAAAGTAAGTGCTTTTCTTCTTTTTCTTTATAATGGAATTCACAGTGTGTACTATAGGTTTTTTTTTTGTTTTTTGATTAGTTGTTTGTGCAAAATTATGTGATCTGTAGTTTATTTTAGATGTTTAGTTTAGTCCCTTTGTTAGTTGTGAAATGCCGTAAGGCTAAATCACTTAATAAATTCACTCACTCACTCACTCCTATCTACCAAACACGTTAAAATGAGAAGAAAGAACAGAGGACTTGGGTGGGAGGCATGTGACCTCTTTTGGCTTAAAACGCGACTCTTTTATGAAGGCCTCGTGGTCTGTTTCCGAGCGCTGTGTGACCACTGTTATGTGTTAATATCTCCAGAGTCGTTACTAGCCATATTTTTTTTTTGGGGGGGGGCAAGGTTTTTACCGACTGGCCGCTCATTTTTACAGACTATATATTTCTGCAGTAATAAACTGTTTTGACGAAAAATCAACTGATTTTCAGAAAAACCGACTGTTTTTCAGAAAAAACACTGTTTTTCAGAAAAAATCGTCTGTTTCCAAGAAAACAAGACCAAAGGTGTAGATGGGATCCCAAAATCTAATATTTGATCCAGACAATTGGGTCTTGTCTTCGCCAAGCTAACATCAGGGAAACCCAAGTTCAGATATAACTCTATAATACTGACCGAAACTTCTTGCTTTACTTCTGCAAAATTTCAGGTTTCGGCCAAATTCCGAGCGAACTACTAGTCCAGCAAAAAATAGCTGAATTCAGAAAAGAATTCAGCGTATCTCCTTATCCACATCAAGAACATCTAATCAACTTCAAATAAAACTTGACTTATAAAAGAAATTCGGGTAAAAAATCTTCGTCGTATTCAGACTCAGCGTCTCTTCTTACCCTTGAGTCTGTCATCTAATCAACTTTAAATAAAACTTTTGCTTTTAAAAAAATTTCCGGTTTTGGCCGGGTGAACTAGTTGTCCGGGTAGAAAATGCTTCTAACACAAGTGCTCAGCATGTGTTCTTACCCCTAAATCGAACATTTAATCAGCTTCAAACGAAACTTTTACTTTTATCGAACTTTTCGGTTTTTGCCGGATTCCGGACGAACTACTCGTCCGGCGAGAAAATAGGTTTCACCATCTTTTTCACCATGTCTTTTTACCCCGTAATCGACGATCACATTAGCTGTTTAAAAATGTTTTGTTTGCCCCTTAATTTGAACCCCTTCCCTCAGAAATATAGGGCTATAGAGCCCATCTACGAACTTGGCCTTACCCTTGACCCAAAGAATCTTCACACCAAGTTTCATGAAAATATCTGATTCCCTTCGAGATTTATCGTGCTAACAGACGGACAACTTTTGCGATGTCATAGGTATCCCTCCACTTACGTTTTTGGATTCCAAAAAACGGCTGTTGTTACCCCCCCCCCCCCCCCCCATACATGAAGCCCCTGACCATATTACATTGAGCGTGTTCCACCCTTCTAACAGTAGTTACTAATAGTTACTATTCCGTTCCATCCCTGTTCCATCCTCACGAAAAGTTACTACGCTGACCGTTCCAACCTTGTCGGAATAGTAACTAATAGTTACTATTTGCTTACCATGCTCGGGACCGTAGTAAGCGTAGTAACTACGCATCTCTGTAACGTGATTGGTCGGACTCGCCCATGGCGTGAGATCATGCTGGAAAATAGAAAAATCGTTCCAGCCTTGACGGCGAAAAGCCAGAATTCGTGACGTCATACGTAGTAACTACGGTAAGTAGGATGGAACACGCTCATTATGACGCCTACTTACCTGTGCAATGTACAGGACAGCTCTGGCGGCTCTCATTCTCAGAACCTTGCTGCTCAGTTCAAGCCGGTCAGAAATTTTCATCAATACTGTGGTACATTCTCTTTCCGTCATCGAAAGCCATGTCGGCTTCATGCTGAATTCCGTCATTAGTTCTTCAAAAGCCTAGAATACACAAAATTTAGTATACATACTAACACAAACAAAACAGTGTATGTATATATGTATGTTTATATTCTTTATTAGCCGTTACATTCAAACTGAAGAAGACCGGAGTATATGAAAAAGAAACTGAACAACAATAGAGAGAGATTACAATTAGCGATCAATGTCAAAACAGATACAGTGCTATTAATAAAGAAAAAGAGCTGATAGCTCATATGGCACTTGCAAACCTGGTTCAGAGGATGAAAATAGGACTGTCAAGCAAAACGCTTGGGATAAGGATGATCAAGAGCCCTTGGAAATCACGAGAATTTATCGTTTGGTAAAAGAATTTTATTTTTGCACTTGGCTGTAATGATCCGAACTTTAAAGCTAAGTGCACACACAGTCCGGTAAGATTCCGCACGCGAAAACGCGCATGCGAAATTCGTGTCACTATGCCCGGCAGGTTTTTCAGAGAAAAATAAATTCGGACTGGAAACTTGGCCTCAGATTTGAAAAATCCACTGCTTAGCCTACACTCAGATGATGCTGATTGATTGCCGAATGTTTGCAAATTTTCTGTTCATGTAAATTTTATATTGTTTATATAAAATACAGGAGGAGTAGCCTATGTAACCTTGAACAGTTCTGAGGAGTACCAAAGAAAGATGCAATTAAGGAACTGGTTTGATTGACCAGTATTTTCCTTTTATTGCAGCAAGTGTATGAAATGTCGCTGTTCTACTGTAAAAAGATAAACTGCAAAAATATTCAGACTTCTTGTAGATAGCCTAGTAAACATTTAAGCTTGCCTACCTGGTAGCTTGCATTCAGCAGACACCGAGGCAGGCACTTGCAGCCAAGATCTTTCTTTAACAAACATGGTTTTCCAGCTGACATTAAATAGGTCGTATAAACATTTGAAATTTCAAACACAGCACAGCTTATAATTTTTCAATTCTCAGAGCACAATTTCGCATGCGTTAAAATTCGCTCCGGAAAAAGTAGAATATTTTCTACTCAAATCGGAACGGAATTATCGGACCGAATCAAAATTCCGGAGCGGAGAAGGAAATTCGCACCGGACTGCGAAATTCGGACTGTGTGTGCACGCTACTTAAGGGCGCTAGAAATTCATCATATGTAAGCAAATCCCTGAGCAAATACGGTAACGGTCCCTTGAGAGCCATTACTATATATCGTTTGGTCAAGTTTTTTGTTCACTTTTCGGTTAAGATGCGCACTTTAAAGGTGTCAAAAAATCGTTCTAAAGTAGAACCTCTGTGGCGCAAATGATCATGGGCCGAAATGTATCATTTGATCAAAAGTATTTTTTTTTACTTTGCAGTTGAGATGCGAACTTCAAGGGAGCCAGAAATTCATTTGTAAGCAAAACTCTTGACGCAAAAATGATCATGGACTCATGCAGATCGTTAAAATGAAGTAATTTAATTAATACTATAGTACTTCACTTTAGTATTACCACTTTAAGGAATGGTCGGATTTGGGAACTGACGATTTCTAAGCCAATCTTGCCGCATCTCCAATATTCCAGCCAAGTTTCGTCGGTCTGGCAGGTCTGGAAGTACCTTATCTCGCGATCACCGGAATTCCGGACCCCCCCCCCCCTGAAAGTGCCCAGATCCAATCTGGTTCTGTCAATGATTTGTCTAGAGCACTAGTTTGTTTTTCCCAGAAAGTTCCATCTCGATCTCTCCAGAGTCTAAGCGGGTAACCCCACCAACAGTTGTCGGATCCGGTCCGGACACGAAAAAGAACATCAGAGACCTGTCCTCTGTTCAATTATTAAATTTCACTGGAATCTGATCACCCGTTCCCAAGTTGCGCATGACTCAACATTCCGGATTACCCCTCCCTCCGCTCCCACCACGACGACCGTATCGAGCAAATTACTATTTCCAAGTCAGTTTGGTCGGGTTCCTGATACGCCTGCCAAGTTTCGTCGTGAAAATCCCAAAAAACCGCCATCACCGGAATTTTGGGAAATCCCCTTCCACCCCCCCCCCCCCCGCCCCGCCCCTCCCCGAAGTGTCCGGATCCGGTCCGATCGTGTAAACGATTTATCTAGAGCAGATACTCGTTTTTCCCAGCAAGTTCCACCCCGATCTAACCGTTTCACAAGATTTCCGGTCTCCTCCCCCCCCCCATTCCCCCGCAGCTGTAAAATCCGGTCCAGACTTTAATGGGACATCAGAGACATGTCCTCTATTCAGTTATTAAGTTTCATTCAAATCCGTTCAAAAGTTACGCACGACCCACTTTTCCGAATCCCCCCTCCCCCCCCCCCCACCCCCCATGTAGCAAGAAAGGGAAACTGATTATTTCTAAGTCAGTTTGGTCGGGTTCCTCACACGTCTGCCAAGTTTCATCGTCCTAGCACATTTGGAAGTACCTTAACTCGCAGACCGCCAGACCGACAGACGATTGCGAGCCAGAGGCTGCAAGTGCCATAAAACAGAAAGGGCGAGTTACGCACTGGTCATTCGTTGGGCACAAAGTACTGGTAACCACGGGTTTGCAGCCGTTCTAGAAACTCGTTAGGTTCTTCTACCAGGCTGTATTTTCAATTAAGTACCTGTTGCGTGTTCATGTTGGCATTTTTAGTTAGTATTTTAGGTTCCGAAAACAAAGCGACCGGACTCGAGACTGCTCGGTAGTTGTGAATAATTTCCAGAACGGAGGCAGATTTAAGATTTAAGATTTAAGACATAGCGCCACAGCGTTGTAGAGTACTACCCACAAGAGACCCACAAGTTGAAACTCACAGAAAAGCCATTTTGTAGCAGAAGATAGATGGCAGGTCCAAGTTATCGGAGCATATTAGGTTAGATTATATTTTGCTAGATTTATTACAGATTCATAGGGTATGTAGCTGTTGTAGTTAAGGTATAATTATTAACAAGCACTGAACGCACGAATTTTTATTCTCTACAGTGCTTGTTTAATCTATTTGTAAAAAACATTTTTCCCACAAGTTCATTTTTCCAATTTTAGTGATTTGACAATGAACAGGACCCCTGCCAAGAGGGGCCGAAATATGGCTAAAATAAAATTCAGCTGACGTAGCCGTTTTGCATTAACAAAGAAAAATAAATAATAAGTTTATTTCCCACGTTTGCATAAACGTCAATGATGCACATTAAAGAGAAAAGAAAAAGGAACAACACACAAGACAAAGTTTAGTTTAGCAATACGTAATCCAAAAAAAAAAAAAAAAACGACACAAAGACACAATTTCTTGATTGCTGGATAGAGGATTTAGATTTAGGTTTAGAGGATGGTTTAGAGGCTAGAGGGGTTCTAAAAATTCGAGCTCGACACTATAACTACCTCGATCGGATCTTTCATCGATCGGAGTTTTGTTTTCTTTATTCAGCTAAACTTAGACCTTGTGCCACAAGACATTCGGGACTCCAATCCAGCTCACTAAAAAATCTAGGCATGGTCGTCACCAGGTTTCGACCTGATCACACAACCCGTTTGATAATTAGGCGTGCCACGAAATTTCAAGGCCCCCCCCCCCCCCCCACCAGTGCCCGGATGAATAAACGGTATACCTACTTCATATGACAAAAGCCTATAGGGCATCGCTGTAATGCCTAGTTGACAAGGCGCAAATCCGGTACAGTAGAGGTCTGTTTATTTGAACGTTTGTTGACTTCATACTTTGCCAGTTTCATGCAATTGCTATGACTTAAGTAAACTGTCAGTTGCCCAAAGTAGGTAATTAAGGGCGTCTGGAAAAAACTGAATAGGTATTTCGGATCTTCATTCTACCATTTAGCCCAAAAACTACACTGTTCACATTAAAGTAACTGTTCAAATAAGCATACCTCTTCTGTACCCCGATATCCCCCCAGTCCCACCCAGTAAATTTAGTGTTGGGCGATATTCGATATCGATAACAATATATCCATATATCGGACCAAATATCGATATCGAAAAGTAAATATCGATATCTAAAACGATATTTGTTCATTATACTTATTGTAAATAATCCAAATTAAGTTAAATTCATTTATCCGAAACTGGCGCAATGTTCTTCGTAATTCAGTTTTTATGGCACTTGAGCTTACTCAAGTGCCATATAGCGATCGTAATGTCTGTCTGTCGGTCGGTCTGTCCGCATTTTGCTGGTTTGGGCACTTCCACATGACCTAGGACGATAAAACTTGGCATGCATATCAGGGACCCAACCGGATTAACTTGGAAATAATCACTTCCCCGATCCGACCATCAATGGGGGAGTGGCAACATGGGGAACCCGGAAATTAGTAACATTCATAACTTTGGAACGGATAATCCGGCGTGCATTAAACTTGACAGGTTACATCTTGGATGTTCACTGTCAAATTCGGATCGGATCTGGTAACTGGGGGGGGGGGGCAGGAGGGGGACACCCGAAATGCTTTTCTTTTGTTCGTCAAACTCCTACCCCTTTCTTCGCACTAGTATAGCTCTGCGCATGGATGAGTCATTCTTTCATCACACTAGTATAACTCTGCTCGTGGATTCTTTGCAAGAATTCGTTCGGAGAGAGACAGATCAACCGAAGGCCGAAGGGGTTGACAAAGTATGTTGTTGAACCTTAGTAGGGGTTTGATATAGCGGATAATCGGGCGTGTATTAAACTTGACAGGTATCAAGAACAAATGTCTTGGATGTTCATTGTCAAATTTGGATTGGATCCGGTAACTGGGGGGGGGCTGGAGGGGGGATACCCGAAATGCTTTTTCTAGTTTCTGTCAAACCCCTACCCCTTTCTTCGCACTAGTATAGCTCTGCGCATAGATGAGTCATTCTTTCATCACACTAGTATAACTCTGCTCGTGGATTCTTTGCGAGAATTCGTTCGAAGAGAGATAGATCAACCGAAGGTCGAAGGGGTTGGCAAAATATGTTCTTGGGCCTTGGTAGGGGTTGATATAGATTAAAGGGGTGCTAGGATGATGAAACTTGGCAGGCGTATCAAGGACCCGACCTAACCAACCTGGAGATAATCAGTTTCCCGCTCTGACCATCCTGGGGGAGTGGAGGGTGGGGGAATCCGGAAAATTTAGTGGTGTGTAACTTTCGAACCGGTGATCGGATTGAAATGAAACTTAATTCCTGAATAAATGACATAATTATGATGTTCCATTTGAAGTCCGAACTGGATTCGACAGCTATGGAGGAGTTGGGGGGGGGGGGGGGGGGGGGGGGGGGGGAAATCCCGAGAAACGGTTAGAATGGAAGGATGGGAGTGAAACTTGCTGGGAATAACCAGCATCTGCTCCAGATAAATCGTTTAGACATTTGGACTGGATCCGGACACTTGGGTTGGAGGGGGTGGAGGCTGTGTGGAGGGGTGTTTCCCGGAATTCCAGTGATAGCGGTTCTGGGGATTTTCACGAGGAAATTTGGGAGGCGTATCAGGGACCCTATCAAACTGACTTGTAGATAAACATTTACTCGATCCGATAGTCGAGGGGGGGTAGAGGAAGGGGGAATCCGGAATATTGTGTCATGCGTAACTTTGGAACGGGTGATCGGATTTGAGTGACATTTTGTAAATGAACAGAGATGTCTCTGGTGATCTTTTTCTTGTCCGGACCGGATCCGACAACAACGGGGGGGGGGGATATGTGAACGGCTTAGACTGGAGAGATCGGGATGGAACTTTGTGGGAATAACTAGCAGATGCTCCGGATAAATCATTTACAGAACCGGATTGGCTCAGGCGACTGTGGGGGGAGTTTAAGGGGGAGTCCGGAATTCCGGTGATCGCGAGTAAAGGTACTTCCAAATGTGCTAGGACGATGAAACTTGGCTGGAATATTAGACATTCGACAAGATTGACTTAGAATTCGCCACTTTCCAAATCCGACCAATCTTAAAGTACCAATCATGACCGCAAATTAAGAAAAATACTTTTAAGCAAAATATGCATTTTCATGATCCCCATGAGCCCATTACCATTTTTGCCTCAAGGGTTTTGCTTACAAATGAGGTTATAGCTCCCTTAAAGTGCGCATCTTCACCGCAAGGTCGAAAAGTACTTTTTATCATCTCACCCCATGATCATTTGTGCCACAAGGGTTCTACTTTTGACCAAACTGTGTATATCAATGATCCCTATGAACCTGCTATCGTTTTGACTCAAGGGTTTTGCTTACAGATGCATTTCTAGCGCCTTTAAAACGGGAAATTACGCAGCAACAATTCAAAGAAGGAACGTACTTGATATAAATGTCGAAACCATATTGAAGACCATTGAAACGACCAACGAAGAAGAGGAGTTCTAGAAATGCCTTTTACAGTACTTTTTACTTACTAGTGTATAATAAAATAATACTCGACTCTGTAAAAAACAAGAACCGCCCAACGAAGAAGAGGAGTTCTAGAAATACCTTTTACAGTACTTTTTACTGACTAGTGTATAATAAAATAATATTCGACTCTGTACAAAACACCCAAACAAAAAACTCCCGCCAACATTTTGCTTATTCTTGCAAGTGCCATATGAGCTTTCAGCTCTTGTTTATTTTATTCGAAGTCTAAGTTCTTGCAGATGCTTTCTTACGACGACAAAAGTGAAATAATCGATATATCGAAAAATCCAAATATCGCCCAACAATAAGTAAACTATACCGGACTTTCCAGCCAAGACCGGGCCTAATACTGACGATTCCCGACAGTTCCTTCTTGACTTTTCATCTCTATCCATTTGCTCAGAGCAACATCGTAACTGATCAATGGCCTGAGGAGCTGATTTGCCAACTCAAGACCGTAATTCGTAAAACCTCTGCTTCGTAAAACCACTACCTTAAATATAAAGCGTGAGAAGCTTAAATAAAAACGGAAACAACAATGGCAGGTGGATTACTAACTTTCAGGTTCTGCTGAAACTCGGGAACCTCTGTGTATGTATATAATTCGGCAATTTCATTCGCATAGTTGTCTGAATCATCGTATACGAAATCAATATCTGGACAGTCAGATCCGCACTGCAAAAAAAAATACAGATAGATTAAGAACTGACTGAAAGTCTCTGGTTCGTAAACCAGTCTTTCTACTGCTAGGAACAGTAAACAGTCGCTGACAACTTGGCCCAGAGGCATCACAGATGGGGAGGGGGGATGTTTTTTGTCGTTTGTTTGTGTGTTTGTGTCAAGGTAAAAAATAAAAAATGAACCGACAAACAGTTAGATTGCTCCTTGAAAATACGGACGGTTCGAAGACGACTGTTGGTGCCAGTTGTTCCGTGTTGTTCCGAAGTTTGGCCTGTCCTGTGTTTTTAGGGTTCCCGGGAGATATTCCGTTTTCTCGATTGAGATGATTGTAATTTTTAAAGCATTGGATTATATAAAATCACTAGGTAGAATTGGTAAATGGCTAGTGTACTCGGACTCTCTATCGGTGATAAAGTATCTATCGGTGCCGCAGAGTCCAGCCCGTGAAATGGCGCTGAAGATTGAAAATTTTTAGAGAGTTTTGGAAAGAAAAGGAAATACAGTCTTATTAACATGGGTCCCAGCTCATGTGGGAATTCCTGGTAACGAAAGTGCTGACAAATTAGCAAACTGGGGAAGTGCTTATGGTGAAGAAATTCCCAAAAATTACCTACTGAAGAGTTTTTAAATGCATTCAAGCAAGCATTGGTGGATGCAGAAGAAAAGAGTTTTCAAGATTATCACAAAACCCTTTTTTAAGTTTATATGAGTGCAGACCACCCACAGAGGATCTGATCCATCCAGATCGAAAAACTGCATCACCTATATTTAGGCTAAGGACTGGTCATGCAAAAACGAAAAAATGCTGTTTAAATGGAAACAGTCTGAATCAGATAAATGCTCAGAGTGCGTGTTGCTGATGATATTAGACACATACTGCTAGCTTGCAAAGAGTATGATGCCCAAAGAGTCAAATTAAAAGAAAAAGTGATAAGTGTAT
Organism: Branchinecta lynchi; assembly: GCA_023053575.1. Taxonomy (NCBI): domain Eukaryota; kingdom Metazoa; phylum Arthropoda; class Branchiopoda; order Anostraca; family Branchinectidae; genus Branchinecta; species Branchinecta lynchi. The sequence goes on from JAKZAP010000005.1 coordinate 5,944,611, forward strand.
TTGGTGCTTTTTCTGTGAGGTCTATCTTTGGTCATTCAAGTACCCCGGCATGGGCGAGGAAATTGTCTATGATATATTTGGGAAATTTTGTAAGAAGTACAAAGTTATATATGTGTCTGTAAGACAAGTGGTTATTTTTAATTTGTAAATAGTATTTTATGTTTGTTTTAGGACGAACCCAGAGAGTGTGAATTAATGAGTGATTTATGTAATTTAAGATCCATGATTGACCCCGGAAGTGGAAAATAGTGAGAAAAGGAAAAAATTCAGTGAGGACGGCATACCCAGATTCCCTAGCCCCTTTACAGTATTGACGAAGCCTGTTGGCTCAATATTTCTTTGACTTGTATACGACTGAAGGACTAAAGTACTGTACAATACCTACACAAGTTCACGCATACCCAGTGGTACGAGCGTGTATGAGCTGAAGCTCTATAAACGTTAACCTACAAACAACAACAACAAATGAATCGACGCGAAGCACCTCAATTTTTCGTAAAACGGTAGGTTTTTCGGCTCTGACTTGGTGAAACAATAGGTCTACAGATCTATATTATATTACCACCCGAATTGAATTCAGATCGGGTTTAAAGGAACTGCAACGCTTTGTGAATAGCTAGTTTCATAATTGACACAGGTGTGATTTCTTTTTGTCCTAGCTGTTTCAAAACAGGCGAAGAAAAAAGTTCCAAACAAGTTCCATGCGTGTCTTTATTGTACCCAACTGCTAGCGAGAAGGCTGTGCTGCCTATTGACATCACCAGCACTCACGGTCTTGAAATCAACACAGGATCCCTGTAGCTATTGTTCCAGGTTACATTTCTCCAATGTCCGTCTTCTACTTCCCTGAAAGCAGCAGTTTCTGCCATAACCTCGCTAAGGAGTTCCACAAAAGTGACACCACCGTTCGGAAATACCACCCGCTTTTTTCCTTGAAGACCCAGGGATATAAAAAAAAGAAAGCTTCACTAACCTCTGAATCCTGCCGTTGGCGCCGTAAAATTTCTCTGAGTCTGGGGGGTGCTCGTCTCCCTGCATTTCCTTCATCCATTGCAGTACTGTTCTTGACTGATTTAAAATATACAGCACAGCCAGTTAGGGAAAGTGCTTATTATAACGCCATAACTTCTGCCTTGCTGATTCTTTCAGAGTAGATTCCTCTGTCTTCCAAATGAGCTGTACCTATCCTATCCTGAAAGTGTTGAGATGGATTATCTACCCGAGAACAATGAGCAAACCTTTTCAACTGTTCAACCCATGGTAAAGTCTAACAAGAGCTCCGAGCTCATATGGCACTGTTGCGAGTAGGCAGCACAAGAAAGTAGATGAGAACGTCGCAAAATACATCCGCCATCCAAAAATGCGAGTCAGACCTAGAAACAGGACATCTACTTCCACTCAAGTCTGAGCATTTTCTGGAACTGCTCAGAATACTACCTCCATCGTGGTGGGATCCGGTTATAAATATGTCTTCTAGGGCAGTGGTTCCCAACCTTTTCCGTACCGCATACCCCTAATCAGGTTTCGAAAAGACTGCGTACCCCCATTTTCAGAACATGAAAAAGACGATAGTTATTATAAAAAAATTATAAGGCATACATGTGTAAAAATATTTCCAAAATTAATGAGGCAATCACTAGAGGTTTCCTTGTAGCGAAAACTTTGTCAAATCTAGGCTTGACGTCGTAGCCGCATATTTTTTACAGTCAGCCTGTGTCTGTGTTTGGTTTTCATCAAGCTGCATCGCAAACTTTTTGGTTAGCTTAATTCGCAACCTGAATGACAATATCACTTGCAATATCTTTGATTCTTCTTGAAACGATGTTGTTTAACACAGGAACAGATTTTACGGCAGTAGGCTAGCTGTTTTTGAATCAACGCTATTTCACTGACTTATTATACTAGTGCTTGTAATCAGAGGCGTCCGCACGTGTTGACAACACCCATCCCCCCAAAAACGTCAGCCAGACGATTAAAAAGAAAAGAGTTGGCGTGAAGCGTCGCAATTTTTTTTAAAAGCAGTTACTTAAAAAAAAACAAAAAAAGTAGTTAATAATGACCTGTCGACCAGTGTAAATACCTTGCCCCTTAAGATACACTTTGGCTGGTGATGCCTCTGCTGGTAATATTAGGCTTTCGGCAATCAAAATTGACCGAGGCGAGATTTTGAAGCTACAGACTAAACCAATTTTGGTTCCTTCACGTACCCCTTGCAAGGGTCTCGCGTACCCCTTGGGGTACGCGTACCACCGGTTGGGAACCACTGTTCTAGGGTATATGCTCTCAACATCCAAGTTTCATTTTGTTTGCTGCACTCGTCTGTCTCCTATGCGAGCCATAACATTTCGGGTTGTAATTCAGTTTTAATTTTAGGGTATATGCTCTCAACATATAGGGTATATGCTCTCAACATCCCAAGTTTCATTTTGTTTGCTGCACTCGTTTGACCCCTATGCGAGCCATAACATTTCGGGTTGTAATTCAGTTTTAATTTTGACATTTGTCAAAATCAACACCTTTCACCACCTACAGAACTACTTCAAATTTCCTTCAATTTCCATTTTTTTTGGCACTTAAAACCTATGGACTAGGGTCTCGGCTAGGCTAAGGCATGACATCCTTCCTGCCAATTTTTGAAGTAGGCTACATGTCTTATACAGTAGAGACATGCTTATTTTAGCACTTCCCTAACTATTTAAGTACTGTAAAATAGTCAAATGGCAAGAAAAAAATAACAAACTAGGTGTTAGCTAACAACAGCCAAGTATTTCAGGGTTGTTGTGGTAAAACTTTAAGTACGAAGTTGAGAAAAATTGATTTATTAGAATTTACAAAGTGCTCATTTTTCTATCTGAGGAAGCTGTTTATCTTCTTTGAGCATGTTCCATCCTTCTAACCATAGTAACTATTAGTCAGGGGCATAGCGACTCAGGGGAAGGGGACCCCCCCGCCCAATTTTGTCAGCCAGCGGTTTAAAATAGCTGAGATGGAGTGAAGAACTGCAATTTATCGTCAAAACATTTAATTTTTTTCATGAAAACAGGTGGTTTTTCCGAACATGAGTAAACTTTTTTTCAAAACCATTGTTTTTCTATTGAAAACAGTTATTTTTTCTGCACAATGTAAGGTACAAACTGCCAGAAACTTGGTAAATGCCTTTCCCCCCCCCCCAAACATTTTGGCTAGTAACGCCTCTGCTACTAGTTACTATTTTCATTTCAGCCGTGTGAAAAGTTACTACAATATCCATTCCAATCTTCTCGTAAATAGTAACTTTTTTCTCACCACTCTCTGGAGTGTGATAACTGTGAATCTTTGTAACGTGATTGGCCAGATTCAGCCGGATTACCCCATGGCTGCCCCGTGGAGAGCTATTTTACTGAAAACTTCAAAAAGCATTCAGGCGGCAGTTTACTGACAGCTAACTAAATAGACAGCAGAGTTTGCAATGTAACTTAAGATGAACATGGCTGAAATGGATGTGAATTAAATGTTTTTGGAAATTAACTTTGAAACAAAATTTGCCAGGTACAGGCTGTGGATTTTTCTTGGGTGATCATGCACTTTTAGCTGACGTTCCCATAATAAATATACTTCTGGCATACTTCTAGTCTCTACTGTGGTTGTGATTCCAGATGTTAACCAGATATGAAACTTTAGGTATCTAGGCTCTAGGCTAGCCTAGAAAAGAATCTTTCAATGCCTTTTATTTTGTATTAATACGAAAGCCGACGGTCCACAGCAGTCTAGTACACTAGCACTTTTCAGGCACGGTGCTCAAACGTCTAGCACCATGCCTGGGTGCTACACGTTCAAGCACTGTACCTTGGATTTCATGTATGGTGCATGGATTTCAGTATACAGTGCATACATCAAAAACACAGTTTCTGTCATAACAACTGAGCACCAGCTCGGACAGGGCTGAAATTACTACCACGAATTAGAGAAATCAAAGACAATCCTTTATATATTTTTCACAACAAAAACAAAAAGACTCGGCTGATGACAGATGTGAAAAACCTCATTTCCTTTTCTACATAGTCAAGAGTTTTGCATGCAAAGTGTCCTGTGCCTCAGCTTTTTCTACCTAGCAGCCAACCAGAATATTGGCTCTTGGGAATAGATAGGGAAAATACATGGAAAATAGATAGGGTGCTCTTAAGTTTTTCATCTCCATCATCAGTAGAGCCGTTTTGTTTTTGTTGTGAAAAATATATAAAGGATTGTCTTTGATTTCTCTAACTCATAGTAGTAATTTCAGCCCTGTCCGAGCTGTTGGTGAGTTGTGATGACAGAAACTGTGTTTTACCTGTATGCACTGTATACTGAAATCCATGCACCATACATGAAATCCAAGGTACGGTACAGTGCTTGAACGTCTAGCACCCAGGCATGGTGCTAGACGTTTGAGCACCGTGCCTGAAATGGGGCTAGTGTACCTGAGTGTACTAGACCGGTTCACAGTAACTCACATATTGCTACAATGTTGTTGTTGTTGTTGTTTGTAGGCATTTGTAGGTTGACGTTTATAGAGCTCCAGCTCATACACACTCGTACCACTGGGTATGTGTGAACTTTTGTAAGTGTTGTATATTCCTACGAACTTATGGATGGCCTAACTTAATTAAATTTGTTTGTTTGTGTTGTTTAATGCTGGTTTTAATGGAGCTTCCAGAATTTCTTCTATTTGTTGTTTGACAGTTGACGTCCCGTGAGCTTCAGCCCATACACGCTCGTGCCACTGAGTTTATTTGAACTTTTACATGTCCTGCAATACTTTTAAACCAATATGCTGGGTCAATTCAATGAACTTTTGCCTATTTTGGGGTATTTCTTCTTCTATATTCATGCATACCTTCTATTTCTTCTATGTCATACCGAAGACCACAAGTTCGTGAGCCTAGAGGTACTGACTTGTGTTCGAATCGCCCTGCTACACTGTCAGAAGTTTCATAACGACAACATTTTATCTCCTGTCTCGATCAGAGCTGTCCCGAGGGGGGTTTGTCTCAGGGAATTTACTGGAGGTTGGACCAGGGGATCTAACGGAAATTGGCTCAGGTAGTCTACCGGAATTTCGCTGCTTACCGGATAAGTACAGACTCACAGCTTACCGGGATAAGAAAGTAAGTAATTTATTTATAACCCGCCATTTCGAAAGAGCGGAGTAAATAAAAGGAAATAAATAAAACACATGAAGACACAGAAAAAGGCACTAATTTTCAATCTTCGGCCAGGAAGCAGTGGAGAAGAACGTGTACAGGTTGGGATCGGTTGTCAATGATTTTTGGTAGCGACGAAGAAACATCCAAAAGGGTAACACTTGCATCTTGAATTTTGAACTTCTCCGTCAATGTATATGGCATAATTTCGACAAGTCGAGCAGGTGCTTTGCTTATTTAAAATAACATGATCTCATCTTTTTAATCTCCTTCTTTCGCAGAACATGAGTGACACCAGAACGAAATAGTATAGACGGAGCGCAGAAGGTGCTGTACAATTTTCCCAAAGCTATACGATTATACCGCCTCCGGTTGGGGACGATGCGCCCATAGGCTGTACGGATCGATCTAGAAACTTTTTGTACAACCGAAGAGCAAAATTTCGATAAGGAAGATTTAAATGTTATGCCAAGCCATCGTAGAGATTCTGTTGATTTGACGACGAACGATCCAATCGAGATAGAAGCTTTGGATGCATTCAAACCCTTTGACGAAGGGTCGAAATGCAGGTACTCACATTTTGAGAGGTTAACTTCAAGGCCAATTTTGAGAAGTTCCGACGACAGCTTACAGACATTTTTTTGTGACTGTGGATCGGGTACGGCTTACTAAGAGCAAGTCGTCCGCGTAGGCTATGTAGCTGACGGCATGGTCTTTATAAAAGCAAGCAGGGTGTAAAGAATCGAGACAAGAAGATATGGCCGATTTGAAGATGTAGAGAGATAAGACTCCCCCTTGACGAACACCAGTTCGGACAGTAATAATCTCTGACAAGCTACCTTGCCATTTGAACCTTGCTGAGGAATGACCATACCAAAATTTTAACAGACTGACAACAGACAGTTTCACGCCAGAAGTAATGAGAGAAAATAGGGCCTGAGAATGCGTTATATTGTCAAAAGCATCAGCTATATCTACAGAACATATATGAATAGCTGACTTCTCGCGGGTAGCCTGCTTCATCATTTTTGTCAATATGTGATGAGCGTGGGCACAACTGGCGCTCGAACGGAATCCAAGCTGCATCGAACCAAAACGACATTTTTCAATTAATTCGGGAAGAAGGACGTATTCCTGGATTTTGCTTCTGGTACAAGAAACTGTAATTGGCCGATAGATTTTGCAAAGGTCTGTGTCTTTCCCTCGCTTAATCACCGATGTTTCAGTACCCAAGAGGAAACTATTCGGAACCAAACCCTGGCATAAACAAATTTGAAACAGAAGCTGGAGGTGTTGTGTTAAAGCTGGATACTCAACTTTGAAAAAGTCGGCACTAAGACCATTAGAATCTGTAGAACCAGTTCTTCTTAATTTTCGGAAAGCAATTTCGATGGAAGAACAAGTCACGGGAAGAACAGAGCGTTAAAAAATCTTCCTTGGTAGGTGTTTAAGAAGTAAATTTTCATAGTGCTGCTGAATCTGATTTTTGCAACCACTGAATAGCCCAATGTAGTGGCTGGTCCAGTCAGCCACAGTTAGCGCGGAAGTTACAACTGAACCTTTATCTGTCCGAAGGACCTTTTGCCACGTTTTTTTGTCAGTGGGAGCATCTAAGCCATTCAAACGAGCATTTTTAAGTGAAGATTTGAATTCACGCTTCGTTTTAGCTTTCAGATTAAAAACAGTACCATTCCCTGGGCATCCACAAGCAATCCAAATTTTTAGCAAAAAATTTGTCGTATTTTTTGCCTTCTTGACTTCAGGGCTGACTTTCCAAATAGGTTGCCTTGTTCCAACTCGAATTTTCACAGTCGGTACAGCAATATCGGCTGACACTTTCAAGCAGTGGACAAGCTCACTATAATAACAATTAATATCGACGGATGAAGTAGTAGCTGCTGTACCAGTTTGAAGAAGGTGAAAAGGAACTTTTAAAAGCGAGAGAAGATTAGTTAACGTATAAATGTAGAGCACAACATCTATACGATTCCAATTTTGCTTTTGGATCCAAGCCTTCTTGGGATCTGGACAACTGATTCCAAATACTGGTACAACCAAACAGAAAGACAGAGGCAGATGGTCGTCCTCAATTTTCTCCTCATCAACCTCAACAATACCATCAATAAGACACGGTTCGGAAACAATCAAATGATCAATGTTGGAAACATTAGCGCCACAATTATGTATGTACGAAAAGGGTAGAGACTTCTCAATGAGACTGTGAGTTACAGGTAAAGAATTGAAAAACAAGTCAGTCCGTGTAGAAGAAGATAGTAGATCAGTGTTGATATCCCAACAAGAGCCCATTTCATTCCTTTCCGTGAAATGTCTCATATAAGTTTTCCGATTTTCTGGCAAGCCTTAGCAAATGAACTATGTGATGTAATGTTCCGCCGGTCGCAAGGTAAATATACGTTGACAAGAACAATATTGTCCAACTGGCGCAGACAAACAGAACAGCGTACCGGAAAGTTCACCCGGCGATTCCGGTAATCTCCTAAATTTCTTTAGCTTTAAAGAACTAGGTAACCTACTGAAATTTACATCATTTCCCACTACAAATATTGTTTAAGGAATAACACCACTGTACCGTCTATTCCAGTTTCGACAACCTTCTCGACTCCTTTCCGGCAACAAATCGAGAACAGTTCAAAAATGAGTTAGCCTTGTTTTGTCTGACTGACATGATCTCGAAAGTCGCCAGGAGAGCCTCGAAACAAACAAAAGTTTCGAGATATATTCGAAGTCTATCATGAATTGAAAGAAGTCTTACTACTAGTATGGAAAACTTTAATGCTGGCTCAGACAATTCCTGTTGCCTCAGCAAAAGGAAAAAGAATTTTTAGCAAGGTGAAGTTAGTTAAGAGCACCTTGTATTTAAAACAATGACTGACCATCGTTTTAAAAGTCTGTTGTGAAACCGATCTAGTTGACGAATGTGAAATTGAATGTGTTGTGGATGTGAAGTGCATGTGAAACCGATCTAGTTGACGAATGTGAAATTGAAAGTGTTGTGGATAAACGGAAAGTTTAAAACGCGACGAATAAATGCGTAGGATGGGTTGAAGGTCGGAGGCTTTTTTTGTTCAACTGAGAATCTTTAAGTTTAACCCAATACGGCTGAGATAAAACAGTCTAGTAACAAATCACTTAGTTAAGTATTCCTGAAAACCCGATAAAAATGATTTTCTTCGTTTATCTGCTATCCCCGGGTAATCGACTTCATAGAATGAACCTATTCTTTCGGATTTGTTGTACCTCTATGTTCTTGTCCCTCTACGCTTGACATATTTACCAGCTAGCCATTGCCAAACAAGACCAAAGGTTTTGATGGGATCCAAAACATCTTACAGCTATTTAAGTTCTTGATCTAGTCAATCGGTTCTTGTAGATTTGTTGTCTTCGGCAAATTCCGTAAATACGTCGTTTTTTCCCAGATCAGGTAACCAAGGCTGGGGTTAGATTACATCCAGAAGACCATTGCTAGTCGAAAGTACTTCGGTCCAAAATATTCTTTATGTTCCGCCTTGGAAATTTTATCGGAGGATTTGCTAATTTTGACTATATCCGATTATAATCGTCCTTATAATTCAGTCCTATTATCTTTATACCGACATATACAGATGTATTAGAAATATAAAAGAGTAAAAGTGCTGGTTTTCCACGGACTAGACTGATCAGCTGAGAAAAGAGAGAATTTAATATGAATCTAACATACATGCTTGCCCTCAAATCAAAGCTCGAGATGACTTCAGAATTAACTTTAACTTTTGTGAGATATCTAGGTTGCGGAATCCCGGACGAATTCCTTGAATGAATAAATGACGTTCAGATACGGATTCATCATTGATTTTTACTCCTGAATCGAATCTCTAATCGACTTCGAAGGAATTTCCTTCAAGTAAAAAAACTTTTACTTGAAGGAAATTCCGGTTTTGTCAAGATTCCGGGCGAACAGCATATACGTCAAGGAACTGAAGCTCAAAAATGGACTCAGCAAATGTCCTTACCTCTATATCGATTCCTTAATCGAGTTCTGAAAATAAGTATTAATTCCACCAAATTTCCGGTCTGGGCCGGATTCCGGATGAACTACTTGTACAGCAATAAATAATGTTCAAAACTGGAATCAGCATGTCTCTCCTCCACTAGCGAACATCCAATCGAATTCAGAAACAACTTTTAACTTCTAACCAAATTTCCGGTTTTTGCCGGATTCCGGCCCGATGAAAAATTTATCTCAAAATAGTACTCTGAAGTAGTAGAAAAAAGTAGCATGCAGTACTAACGATGCTACTACATGCTTCTACTTCAAGGCTACCGTGTTACTGCATACTATATGCTACTATTAGCAAGACCGGATGCTACTATGGCAAGACAGGATGCTACTGGATACTACTACATAAGATTGGACCAGTCTGAGGCACATTAAATGATAGTATTCTTTGCTATTACATAGTATTACATGCAACGTTTTCGTACTACTACGCCGGCTACACATTTTTCATCGGGGGGTGAACTATTTGTCTGGTCGGAAAAAAAAGTTCAGGTATGGATTCAGCATGTCACTTTACCCCTAAATAGACCCTCATTAGCTTCAAAACGTATCTTATTTCATCCTAATTTCAAACCCCCCTCCCCCCACCACCAAATATAGGGCTACAGGGCTCACCTACGAACTTGACCTGTACCTTGACCCAATGGATCCTCATACCAAATTTGAAGAAAATATCTCGACCCCTTCGAGGGTTATCGTTCTGATAGACGGACAACTTTTAGGAAATCATAGGTATGCCTTTTTTAGATCCCAAAACTAATTTAAAATATCAGATTCTTTGCAAGACAAGTCCTAAAACCATTTTCCTACTTTTCTACAGGCGTCACTTCTCCGATGTCGCATCTTTAGCCCTGGAAATGGGCCTTTGTTTAAATTTGAATTCCCCGCGTCTGGATGAATATTGGTTTGTCTTGAAAGAAGCGCACATTCTGAACATCATTACTAGAGCCCTGGGTGAAAAAAAAGAAAAAAAAAACTCTCGTTTGTAACACATAATCAGAGTCAGAACACAATAGTAATCTAGAGTTTCTGCTGAGATAGTCACTACGTAGAATTTCCGGTAAAACCTCGGAAAATTCCGGTAAAATTCTGAAGCCGCCCCCCCCCCACCCCTACCAGGAAGGTATCGGGACGCCCGTGGTCGCGACAAACCTTCTGCATGAAATGTTATACATAACAAGTATTGCCAGGAAGAGCCGAAAACCCGCCAAAAAAGCATCTGCTAGATTTTCCATTATCATGATGACAAACAAAAAATTCAGCAAATAATTTTTGGCGTTTTTTCGGCTTTTCCTGGCAATGCCTGTTATGCATAACATTCCATGCATAACAGTTGTCGCGACAATAGATAACACCCCAAGTGTTGTATGTTGCTTATGTGTTGAAACCGCGCGTCCTTGTGTTGTCTGTTATGAAACTTCTGACAGTGCGTGACCTGGCTATGACATCACGAAGGATTTTCTTTTATCCCGGATAAGCCTGAGTATAATTTATAAACTGAGGCTAACAATAAGACTCACGTCATTAAATCTGTACAGGTGACATTTAAAAAAGAAACATAACTGAATTAGTTTGTATATAGTTGTTTAATTGGAAGTTTCAAAGGATAGAGTAAATATTTTTTAAATGGAAATGAGACTTTTTTAATTTTAAAGTTAGGGTTTTGTTCGATTCTTTGGTTTTAGAAAGAGCAAGAGACGGTAGTGTTGAAGCAAATATTGACGTCACCGAGTGGAGGAGTTGCATCGTAGCCCAAATAATGAAAAAGAAAATACGAAGAACTCATCCGAGGAAGCGACCAACACTACTTCAGCTGATAAAGCTGGAGAAGATGATTCGAAGTTTCGACATTGTCCCTCACAATAAGGCGGTCGATTCGGTTTCCGCGCAGGATTCCCGTTCCCAAGGAAAGATCATTGCAACTATTGAAGGAAGTGTATTATAGCCGTAGAGGAGAGACAGAACCGCTAGGGGAAGGAATCGTCTCGCTTTCTAATCAATATTTGGAGGAATAATTCCCAAGCCACGTAGAGATCGAATCGTTGCTAACTCAATTGTCGATGGTAGATAGAAGGGCAATAAAATAAGCGATTAAGTTCTAGTACCACGCAGAAAGTTATTAACTTACAAAATGAACTGCTGCGATACCTAGTGCTATCCGGCCGGTCGTACGGTGGTCATTCACTTGACTATCTCCGTCAAAGTTTACTTCTGCCACTATTGCCGTATTCTATACTGTGGTCATGTTTACAAATGCCACTAAAATGTCCCTGATAAAGAAAATGAAAATAAATTGATAGCCTACACTCCGGTGTGTCTTGCGATGGCCGACACAGTTCCTGACCTGGGACACTTCAGGAAAAAACGGATATCTTGTACTAGAAAACTCGGTCGAATTCCAGTACACTTGGCTTTGCCCAGTAAAAAAAACGGATTTTTTTTTTAAACTTATTCTGTAGCCCAAGTAAATGAATCCCAAACACACACTAGTGTCTTGTTCGAGGAATTTTTTAGAGGGTTAGTAAAAAGCAAGGGAAGTAAAAATGGAGTTAGTTGTTGCTGTGACATTTTGTGGACAGTTTGGCAGTTTTCTGCTATTCTTCATATCTAAATGTTTTCAGACAATCTATGAACGTGTGTACGTCCGACTGTTAAATTTCAAAAACCGAACAGAAACCACACTTCGGAGGAGACAATATTTTGAGGCAAGGTTAACTGGCACAGTTCCTTGTTTCAAATCCAACTGAAGTCCCTTGTGATCCGATGAAAAATTTGTAGCCTGTGTAGTCGCATGATAGTTGTACGAAAAAGTTGCATGTCTTGATATGTGTTAGTACAGCATACTATCAAGAACAAATAAAGAGGTGCTCTTACTTGTTCTTGAAACCATCATTGAAAGTGCCTAAGACTGGGCCAATCTTAAGTAGTTAGTACCCAGTAGCATCCTGTCTCGCTAATAGTAGCATACAGTGCTAACAGTTACTAGTGTATTTTATTAAAACTTACAACTCCATATAACTAATTCCTAAAAAAAATTCATCGTGAATGCTTGCGAACAGACGATCTGTGTCAGGTGGGCGCGGGCTGGAACTCCTGCCAGGATTTTCCGGCCGGTAAATCCTGATGGTATATCTGCATCATAGGAGAATCAACTCAACTTTCCACTTAATTAATACGTGTTGAAGGGTGTTCTTTCTTTCTTTTTTTTGTTCAGGCGGGGCAAAACTGGTAATGAGTAAATATTAAGGATTCTTGTTGTGTATAGCGTTCACGTTTAATTGTCTGTTGTTTAAGTCATAGGCTAGGTGGATAATTGTAAGTTGTTGTGTTTAGTTGTTTATTTATTAGATACAGGTAGTATTAATAATTTGCAGCACAATTCCTTACGGCTTTCTTTTTGCTGTAATAGGATATTAGTACCTATCCTAAAACCTACCTACCTACCTATTAGCCAACTGCAGGGGCGTCATGACTGGGGGGGGGACGCCCCCCCCCCCAATGCTGTCTGCCAGTCGGTAAAAAAAAATAACCGAGACGGCGCGAAGCGCCGCGATTTTTCGTCAAAACAATTGATTTTTTTCATGAAAGCAGTTTTTCTGAAAATCGGTCGATTTTTCGTCAGAATAGTCGGTTTTTCTGAAAATCAGTCGATTTTTTTCAAAACTGTCATTTTTTGTTTGTTGACTTCTGCAGAATCAGTCGGTAAAAATTACCAGCCAGTGGGTAAATGCCTCGTCCCCCCCCCCAAAACATTTTGTCGAGTGACGCCTCTGGCCGACTGAATATTTCAAAGCTATCCATCTAGTTCTAAGTTCGAACCTCCAGAATTTCCCCTTCACCGATGAACTGCGTACCGACAGCCAAGTTCACTAACCCGCGTTAGCAACGCACGCTGCTCATCAACATCTGTTTTGTATGGCTGAAAAGTCCATACAGAAGAACGTTGTCTTGGCAACGCTTGGCCCTGAAAACCAGTCGTTTGACACGCATCCGATCCTTCAGCCCATACAACGCGAGTCCGAAGTGCAAGGCTCGTTCGTTGGTCTTTCCAATTTGCACAACACGAACCCTGAAACTGGTCCGACAAGCGGATGCCAATGTTCATCAATGGTACTCTTTCGTAACACATACCCATATTATGAAAATGGTTAGATATGCGGAAAAGGTATTGTTTTTGGGATCCCAAAACGTAAGTGGAGGGACACTATGACATCTCAAAATGTTCCTCTGTCTGTAAGCACGATGAGATATTTTGATGAAACTTGTGTAAGGATTCATTGGGTCAAGGTCGTAGATGGGCTCTGCAGCCCTACATTTAGGGGTGGGGTAGGGGGTTCAAATTAAGAGACAAACAAAATATTTTTAAATAGCGAATGTGATAGTCGATTATGGGGTAAGAAGGCTTTTTGATCATGATATTGAAAACCATTTTCTCGTGCGACAAGTAGAAGTAGTTCGTCCGGAATCTGGCAAAAAACGGAAAGTTGGTTAAAAGTAAAAGTTTTATTTGAAGTTGGTTAACTGTTCGGTTTAGGGGCTAAAAGACATGCTGAACACGACGGTGAAACCATTTTCTCGCAGAACAACTAGTTCACCCGGAATCCGACCAAAACCGGAAAATTTGTTAAAAGCAAAAGTTTGATTAGATGGCAGATTAAGGGGTAAGAAGAGAGGCCGAGTCATAATTTTTTAACCGAACATATAATTAGTCCGGAATCCGGTTGTAACCGGAATTTCTTTTAGGTCAAAGTTTTATTCAAAGTTGATTAGATGTTCTTTATAGGGATAAGGAGATAGGCCGGATTCGTTTCTGAATTTTCTTTTTTTGCTGGACTAGTAGTTCGCTCGGAATTCGGGCGAAACCGGAAACTTGGCAGAAATAAAGCAGGAAGTCTTGGTCAGTACCGCCAAAATAGATATGGCTTATAGAGCCATATCTGAACTTGGTTTTCTCTGATGATTAGCATGGCGAAGACAAGACCCAAATATTAAATTTTTGGGATCCCATCGATACCTTTGGTGTTGTTACCAGGGATTCTTTCCATCAGGGTGCTGGCTGGTGGTGGTTGTGACATACCCCTGCCGTCCTGGAGGTGATGGTAGTAGAATACTCGCAGCTCTGGGGAGAAGATGGTCGTCCACTAGATTCGATTCTGCGATGGGCAAGGATTTGCGGACTGTCGAATGATTATTTGGGAGTTGCAGCTCAGGCATTTATTATGATTTTCTTTATGGTTATCCCAACCTTGTAGCTGAATATAATGTGGGAACGCTAGAGCCATGCAGAGGAAGCTGACGCAATCCGCATCCGTTTGTGGTGAGGGTTCTTTCGTCAGGACCCAGTCAGCCATATATATTTCACAATATCCAAGACGAGGCTGCTGATTTGTTAATGTTGTACCCGCCCAAGATTTATGTCCATTCATCCAAAATCTACATTGAGATCGGACTTGTCTGACGATTTTTCTACACGATCATCGAAAGGGTATGAAAACAAAAATTGCAATGGGGCTACTGGCAGTTACAGGACTTACTACTTCAAGACTAAATTACAGGTTTGGTAACCATTATCAGCCTGTAAATGACTAGAAACGTTAACCTGACTCGTTAAAGCTTTTCAATGGTCTCATTGGGAATGACAGCTCGAAGACTTCGAAATTTGAACACAAAAAAAACGGAGCTTCGCACCCTACAGATAGGGTAGGACGTGACGTGCAACAGCCATCCAACAGGAAGCAAGATCTGTTTTTGCAAGAAAAGTCGAACGCTACTAGGTCTAATTTCTGATGAAACTACCCTACAAGTTGTGACTATTCAGTCAAGAAAGAGTCAGAGCAACATTCGCAACCATTCACAGCCCTATAATAGTTACCAAGCGTTGAATTTCAGTCGAAATTTCTATACCTAACAATGTAAATTATTTCGTGTATGCTCAATTTTGTTTTCCGTCGGGTAGGCTGCAATGTATCTATAATCGGGCGTGATTTGGGAGAGAGGAGGGTATAGTACACTTCTTTTTAAGATCAACCATTTTAAGGCCTAAAAAATATATAGCCTATCTATAGCAAGGAGACAGATTATAGTTTGGCATTCATGTTAGTCTGACCCAACTCAGAAAAAAAAATGTGCTTCAGGCTATTACACTGAAAAGGAATGAAATTGCATTTCAAGCTGCCACTACGATAACATGCAATGGGAGACAAGTGTTTCGGCTCCTGAACCTAGTCATCGAGACAATCAATGAGCGTCAGAAATTGCTTCCTTTCATGGTCTGACCTCGCTGTGTACACCTGTTTAGAGAGTTTGCGACTTCCTCAGCTTGGGGACGAATATTCCACCTGTTATGAGCCTAACATCTGTCTGACGCTACGGAAGAACTCTGTTATTCCCAACACAAAACTTGTCCTCTAAACCAACAATTCACTTGAAAATCCGCATTCTATTTTTATTTGACGGTTTTTACACAAAAGATCGGCTTGTCGGCCAAGATATTACAAATTCAAGCACACATGTTCAAAATCGCATACGACAACTATATCACTTGAACAGATAGAAGGGGATAACCACTTCTAGGCTCTCGACCGTCCGGGGCAACCACGGAAAGGCGCAGTTACATTGCTAAGAGTGTCGAACCCATCATCCGACACTATTTAAAACTCAAATCAAAACACGATCTATTTATCTAAAACCTTAGCAAAACGTGGCGCTCTAAGGGCGTACAAAGAGAAGAGAGCAGAGAAGTTTATGACAGGTCTCCACTCGGCGTTTGCCTTTACTTATCCGGCGGGTTCCGCTGAGAATGTCCGAAAATCTCGTGCACTAAGTCTGAGGACCGTGCACCTCCGAAAAGCTTTCACACTGAAGCTTACGTCCTGCCTAAAATCTCGAGAAGTCCAAGAGGGTTGCTAAGTACATCGTTTCGGCGACTTGAAAGCAAAAAACTCACTGGCAAAATTTAGGCCCAAGATTTGTGTACAGACTTTACTACAGAACAGGACCACGCAATCCATTGCCTACAAAAAATATGCGGCCCAAAAAAATTTCCCCAGTCTGCTTGGGCGTAACGTAATCTGTGTCAGAATTTCAGAATATTAGACAGCAACGCTTATATATCCTGAATCTACAAACCTGATTTTTTTTTGTTTTAATCACTTGACTGATTAAGCTATCCCTCTTGGACGGGCAGGGCCTACCCTTGAGTCGTGGTACGGTCCCTGAAAGACAATATCCTACAATTCAGGCTTACTAAAGCCTCTAAAATTCTCCTAAATTTTTTACCACAGTTAAGAGTGGTAGGCTAACTACTCCTAGGTTTTACAGCTAAACTACAGAAAGGGAAAATCCGCGACGATACACCAAGCTTTCTAATGCAAAACTTCACAAAACAAGATGAGTGATGTCGTCGACGAATTCTTTTCTGTGAGGCAATACTTTTTTTAGTGCTGTGATTCCTACAAAGCTGTGTTCCCATTGAGCTCATACGAAATTCGTCAGGTCAGGTTCTTTCCTTCATGTCGGCGAACATGCTTCCAATTTCCCGCACGCTGGTCGTAGCACTGATTTTTTCCTATTATTTCACTTTTAGATTCTACTCCATATTCTGTATAGTCCAGTAATTATGATTGTTTTCGAACAGCTGACTACCTTTTGTTTGTCGATGCGAAGAAAATGAAAATTCAGGAGGGGGATTTGACCTCCACGGGAACGAAGCTTTACACCAGCAAACACATACTAAGCGAGTGAAGAAGCGGTAGCACGAAACTTATGTATTCTTACCAATTCCTAGTGGCCGAAAAGAAGTCCCTCCCTCCCTGAGAATGTCCTAAACTACGCTTTCTGGTCCGATTTCTAAGATTATCCCAATCCTAAGACCAAGACATTGTCCAACCGTAAAATTTCCATATTTACAATTAGTTCATTAAAATCACTCCGGTTTGCACAAGCTGGTGTATACTATTCTATCAAGGGACAAGACTACAAGTCGGAAACACTCACCCTACCACATCTGTTCACCCCTCCCCCCGCTACATCCTACTTCCCTTCAGAAACTGTTTGAAATTCTAAGTACTTCTACAATTACTACCTTTTCCAACTTCTCTCTCTACATTTCCCGAGAAAGACTTCTACCTTAAGAATCGGAAGTGTCGAAATATCCAAAGGCAGGTCTTAATTAGTGCTTACTAATTTCAACCGAAAATGGGTATTACTTGGCTCATGCTCCACGTTCGACTTAAACCCTGAGTTAGACACAAATCATAAAAAGTTATTTTCTTACCAAGCCAACCGTGTCCGGTCGACAGGAAGTTGAGAGAAAAATTATAACTGCCTCTGATTTAAAGAATTCAAATCTTTTCCAGTTCTTGTTCAATAGGTGACTAAGTCTGGGGGACTCCCATGAAGATTTTCTCATCACGGTAAAACACACTGGCTGTTTTCGCTCGTTTCCACACTTTCTGTGCTTCGGTCTTTCTGCAGCTCCTTTCACGCCAAGGAAAGAGATTTAATATCGAGATCAATGAAATGAGAAATAAGAACCAGAGTCAAGGTGCCTTCCGCACATCCGGCCTATCGGCATGACACATACGATCTCACACCACAAGCTTTTCTTCTACTAATACACTACGAAACACCACCAGAGACAAACTTTCCAGCGTTCACTTCAAAATTGGAGCCTTGATTCGTGTCGGGATTGGGAGGGGGTGTGCGAGCTCGAATTGCACCAACTAAGTTCACTATGACTGAAGGCCAAGGCTGGGCAACTTCGAACCATCCAGGGTGAACCGATTCTGCTTATTGGCAGCACAGGCGAGGTTATCGGTGCTGGAGCTGAAGATTCCCCCATTTGGGTCACCGTACATGGCACGTCGGGTCCTTGCGAAACTACGGGTTACCATGGAATGTCCACTAGGTGGCACGACTATGGTTTTGCTCACGGCCGAAGGTAAATTCGACAGCGAGCCGCCGACGGTCGGTGGCTCAATAATCGCGCCATTCACAGTGCCACCAATGACAATAATATCAGGGTTGTTCGGGTCTTCTGCCCCATTGGAGGTAATACTACTGTTGGCACTGTTGCTGCTCGCCACGCTGTACCGCGGATAGCTGGCGGCGGATGCGCTCTCGGTCACGCTTTTGTCTGACGGGGGGCGGGGAAGCCGCCGTCTCAGCCAGCTGTGGCGCAGGGCTTCATCGGGGGTCATTCTGGTTTGAGGGTCCCAGTCCAGGCATCGGCAAATGAAATCCATAAACAGGGTCTCGTCTTCGGAGAGATCGGACGAGGGGTCAGTGGACGATTCACCGTCAATCACAACGTCAGATGAGGCAGGTTTGTTCGTCTTTCCTGAAAAAGAAGTACAAATCCAATAAGGCGGCGTTCCGAAGGCAGTCACCCACAGAACCCAAGGTTAGTTACTAACAATGCGCTCAGTAGACAGTCGGAACTTGGCAGGCATACGACACCAGAGTTATTGGCGTTTCATACTTGGACGTTCCGGGTCTGAAACCCAGCTCCCGTGCTATCTGGATTAAGGACCTAATAGTTTTCTTCTGTTCAGAGTGAAATCAACCTCACAATCTAATAAGCCAGAAGATGTTTAAACTAGTCGCGAGTTTTCTTGTTTAGGTCGCAATCGCCGCTTGACCTTCATAGCGATTAAGATTGATTTCGAAGCCAGTTTTACTTGGCAAGAGCGATTTCATCTGTACCAGGACTTTCAGGCGTACAGCCTCTGGGTCGGAATCAACTACGAGTATCAGCAAGGGTCCATGAGCAATCGTTTATGTTTATTCGCAAGCGACTTCCCTAGCAGGATCTTTGAGCTATCTTCCTTCCTCCTTAAGTTTCCTCAACGTCTGCCAGATGACACGCAGCTAGGCAAGAAATAGGTGGCCCGAATCCGGTAGACAAAAAATTGATCTGGTGGACATTTATGGACGCAGTATTTGTTACTTTCTGACTAAAACAAGGCCAAAGGCTTCGGTGAGGTCCGAAGCGGCAATTTTTCTTTGTTCTGCCACCCACCACGGCTTGTTGGACCTGTACAGGTTATTTCCACCCGATAAACACAAACAGTCCAAACAACAAACAGTCCTAACATGACCCAAATGTTGCGAACCAGAAATAAAATGAAAGGGTACACTGTTTGCAGGAATGAACTTATTGGATGCTGAAATTTAGTAATCACATATATGTAATTTCTAAATAGTATAACTGATAATATAACATACATGTTATATTGTCAATTATTCAAAGATGATCTACCATGCTCATGGAAGGAAAGTAAGAAGTCCAGCGTCGCCGGACCAAAGAAGTTAGCTCCTTGTGAGTAATAACCGGAAGGACGTTAATGAATTTGCAAGTTTTTCAGAGTTTAAGGCACTTCCGTGAGAGGAACATCGATGGTATCACGACGGCTGCTTTCAAGCAGAAACAGCCTGTTTTCAGGCACACTTTAAGTTGGAAGATGGCTTTCAGAAAAAAACGTGGAAGAAACACAGATTTCTTGTGTACTGTACTTTACGAACAACCTGGCAACACCACAGTTTCATCTTTTGCCAAGGCAACAGATTCCGCAGCTGGAACATGCAGATCGATACTTTTCCGAAAATAAACACGGCTCTGTTTCGACGCGATTAGCTCCAACTTGGCCAATACCATACTGAAACACAGCAAGAGACCCATTTTGCAAAAAAAAGCAGGTCCTAAGCTCGCCTGTCGAGACTCTTCTGCATTAAGTGGTCTAAATAATGAAGAAAATGGAGCGGTGTTATGAAGAAACTGCCGGTAATGCGACCGTGTTCCCGACAACAAGAGACTTGGCACAACTCCCTACGATATATCGGCTTTTTGCACCCGAACAAAAAGTGTGCGATACTCAAGGAAAACCAAGAGGCAGACACTTAATTTTTGCACCACATTGACAGAGACGGAACGGAAAGGATTTGGCAACGACACGCGGTCCGAGTCTGACTCACTCTGAATATCAAACGACAAAAATACAGCTGCACCACCCGACAATGACGCCTACGGGAACCACAGGATCAGAAACTTAAACGTCAACTGAATTTCCCAGAAGAACGACCATTTGCATTCCCCATTCTACCTGAATGACGACAGAAACAAGACCATAGGTTTCGATGGGATCACACAAATCTAACATTTGATTCAAACAATTGGGTCATGTCTTGGCCATTCAGTCTTCGTCAGATTCCTTGAATATCTGTACTGCCAAAATAAAGTTCAAAAATAGATTCAGCATATCTATTATCTCTAATCGATTTCAGAAACAACTCTGAGCTTCCATCAAATTTCCAGTTTCAGCCGAATTCGTAATTAACCAGTCTAGCAAGAAAATTAAGTTCAGATACGGATTCAGCGGACCTCCTTACCCCCACAATGAATATCTTATTAGCTTATAAAAGATACATGTTTTTACCGTGTATTCGAAACCCCTCCTCTGCCTCTAAAGATAGGATGAAGGACCCATCTACGACCTGTACTTTACCAGTGAATCGTCCATTGAACAACAATTTCCTCGTTTTAATATTATCTATCAACCCCTTCGACCTTCGATTACACTAGGTCTCGCCGACGTCCATAGAACGAACAAAGGAATGTCGCTATCCACACGCAGAACTATAATGGTTTGAGAATAGAGGGGTAGGGCCTGCTATAGCCGAAAATTGGTCGACAAATTTTGTGTCCGGTTTTTGCCGGATTCCAGGTGAACTACTTGTCCGGCAAGAAAATAACTTTCATATACGGATTCAAACTATCTAAACTATCCCTAAATCAACTATCTCAATAGCTTTTCAAAAATATTTGTGTTGCCCCTTAATTTGGAACCCCCTCCCCCACCCCTAAATATAGGGCTACAAAGCCCATCTACGAACTTGACCTTACCCTTGACCCAAAGAATTCTCCAACCAAGTTTCATCAAAATATCTCATTCCCTTCGAGAGTTATCGTGTTCACAGACAGACGGACGACTTTTGCGATGCCATAGGTATCCCTCCACTTACGTTTTGGGGTCCCAAAAATAAGAAACCAGTTCTCCGATTTTTCAGGGTTTTTCAGATTAGGGTGTTTTTGCTCTGTCTATACTGATCAACTCTGTTGAGATAAAACCCAGAAGGCTGTCTGGGATTGGTTCATCTGAATTGTATGAGAATGAACATAACTGAAATGATTTGCAATGCCACTATACTACTAGGAAAGAAAGAACGCACTGAATGCAGATTGTGTAAAAAAAAGTATGGTTTCATTCGTCAGATGTAGACCTATTATTTACTCGCCAGCTTTGGCGGATACAATTAAATGAACAAAATCAGATGACCTGGCAAGTTACTGAGAAGCAAACGTGTACAAATCAGAACTACTTACAAACATAATTAGTTTTGAGCAGATTAATCTATCCTACGAAAGACAAGTTAAAGACAGTCCCAAAAATTCAGCATTTCTGCTTGACACCAGAAACGCTCTCGGTTTCGTTATAAATGCATGCTTTTCTTTTACTAAATTGTCATCAAGAATGACACAACTTCATGAGCATTCAGTTCCTCTGATTATTAACTGCAGAGTCTTCAACCCTTTTACTCTCCTCCCGCCCTGTAGCGCCGGGATTCCCACATTCCTCCCATTAGCATAATATATTATCAGAAAATAATTTTATTAGTAAGACATGGTGTGAATTTAAGATACGTTGTAAATACTTCATATTCAACATCTTTGTTTATTTTTATTCCCTGTCTTGCTCGAAATTATTTATTGTTTAGGGAGCAGGGTTCCGTTTTTGACGGCTAAAATTGATTTTTACCATACCGGCGGTTTTAATCGGCTTTTATTAATAAAAAACGATTTTTGCCGGCTAAAACTGGCTAAAATCAAATCGCACTGATCTTTTCTAGGTCTCAAACTTTACTGTTGTTTCTTCGTTGTTTTCCGACTATTTTTCAACCAGGGTTGATTCCCGGACTAATTAGCTCGCCTACTCCAGTCCAGAAAATCTGTTTGGGATTAGTCGCCAGGATCAGTTAATTAAGCTTGTTTGAGTTCTTCTAGGTGTCTTTAATACCTGAAAGAAGTATGACAGTCTTAGAATAGCGGAGTGCTACCAAAATCACATAGTAGCAGTTAGAAATTTGATTTTAGCCAGGTATTCGATTGTATTCATGCCACTTGATTTTAACCATACCGGCAGAAATCACCCTTTAGCCGGTTGGTATTTTAGCCACCCGGGAACCCTGTTAGGGAGGGAATTTTATGATTCGTGAAATATTCTCTGGTCCGACCAACAACTAGAACAGAAGTTGGTTCGTATAAAGCAAAAGCCACAGGATAGATTAGGATAGCGAGGTCCAGATTTAGTACGGAGTTCTTTGCCAAAATTTATCCTGATAGTCCTTATCAAAGCCTGGACGTACTTGTCTAATCCAACCATCACTTTCTCCTGCCAAGCTGGAAGGCAGGAGACGGTCTTGTCGTAAGTTGCAAAACATTTTGAGCAAGAACAGAAATAAAAATGAAAGGAGACCTTCAAAGATTCTTAGAATAAATGTACATGCTTCAGTTCCGCGATACCTTCCTCATAGAAGTAACTTTAGAATCCCGGCGTTACCTAAGCAACATCCAGGTGGCGAGCAAACGTATGCAATGTTTTTATAGTTATCTTCCTCTCGTAGAAGGAAAATGTTGATGGTTTTGCGGTTCACAGACAAGACCTGGTTTTCGACAAAAAGAGCGTCTTTCGAGGCCCTTTTTTAGATGAATTTCTAGAGACAAGTCAAATTTGACTGAAAAGATTCAAACCACTGATAAGGGAAACAGAAATACTCAAAAGTCCCGCAACCGGACAAGTTAATGAGCAATAACACAGAAGTTTTGATTTCGGGCCCACGTTGAATCCAATAGTTGAACCAACCAGTGTCCCTTCGGTCCATACCTTTCTCCTCCACTCTGGGACACACGGGGTGTTGATCCCCCGATATCAATGCAAGCTCTAGCTTGAGATCTTGATTCCTATCTCCAGCTGTCAGTCCCCCTTTAAATTCCCATGAGCGTAACCGAAGGGAATTGACGCAACGGTCGTAGAAATATCATTACCGACTAAGAGCACTAGCAACCCCTTTTCTTCTATTTCGCTTGCCAGGATAGGCAGATGGGCTAGCTAGCCCAGCACACGAGCAAACTCGGGAGATAAATCAATGGCTCTATTTGCCATTTCCAGTTACCATGGATCCGAACGGACTGGAGCGTGCAAATACACGTGACTAGGTTACCATCTCTCGATACGGGAACAAGGCAGATTCGCACATCGGTTTCACGTTTTACAAACTTTAAGACGTGCATACTGACGGCACGGAAGCAAAAGTCACGTCCGAACCGACGTAAATGAACGTCAGGCAAGAAAATGAAACGCGCGGAATAGACGAGGCTTTCGAAACGGCTTTCGCCTCTAAATAACTCTAAGAAAATATGATTCCAAACAGAAGATATCGGCTCTAATAAACCATTACTTTAAGCAGCGGTAACGAGGCTCCAGAAGTCCAGAACGAATGAAAGTCTACGTTTAAACTGAAAGGCTATATGGAAAGCTAGACAAGAGGTTTCGCTAACCGAAATCACGTGATTGCCTGTAATGTTTACTTCTTCTTGTCGACTTCCTCGAGGACCGGGCAGTTGCTCTATTTGTCAAAACTCAATCTGGATAAAGATGAAATGGATACGAGGTACTGGTTCACTCGGTAAGAAGGCTTTTTGTGACTGCTGAATGGACCCATAACGCTAGTAAAGCAGAAGAAAATTGCTAGGAAAGATACAGAAAAATCGCCTAAGAACTTCGGAATAAGAAATTAATAAAAATTGTTCCGATATTTAGTTATAGCCCACCTGCGCCACCTCAAGGTTGCAAGACGATGAAGGGAAAGAGGTTCTCTTCTACAGGATTATATCCCTTCCATTTTTCCCTTTTTGTTCTGTCCTTATTCCCAGTACCTCCATCTGGGCCAGGCAATGGCTTCATTTTTTTGGTAATTAAATTACTGATTTACATATATCTATCTTACATAGTAACCCAGATATCTTCTCGTTTATAATGCAAGCTCGTCATCAAAACAAGGACGAGGCATTATTCGAACTTTACCACTCGACAATCATTCGTTATGTCAAAACTCAAGTTCTGACTCGCCACTGCGTCCGCTGTTGTGGTGTGGCAAACACCTGAAGTATTTACTCGAGGCTAAACCGACGTCACCGATACCGTTGCACATCCCAGATTTCCCGTGCAACGGCTTGCTATTTTCCCAGTCATTAGGTGAATAAATAGAATTTTGTTCGAAGGGTAGAGTTCAGCATATGACGAACCGATAATGACGTCGTTTTCGGAACTTCGAAAGGTAGCCAAACAGAGAGCCTGGTCACTCGAAGTTCTAGCCTGCATACAGTTCCTCCAAAATATTCTAGTTGCGTTTTGGATCGAAGTTTTGTTCGCCGTTCGCTTAGCCGGTTGCTTAATTTCCGTTTTTGAACGCCGTCGAAGTTCACCGTTTGCTTAATTAGTGTTTTTACGACTCCGGCGATCCTTGCCAGGTCGACGTTTCTTCGACGATTCAAGCAAACTTCGAACTTGCTAGCGCACGAAGTTCGACGGTCAGAGTTTGAAGGACGAAGGAACTGTGACCGGCGACCAAAAACGGTATTTAAGCAGAGACCTTTGAGGTTGAAGGTAACTTCAAACTTCGATCAAATACGCAACTTCTGTCGATGCCGATCAACCCTCGAGTGCTTCGCATCAATGTACGGGTAGACCCAACCTGCAACCCCACTCTGATATAAACCAAGGTTACTGACTGACCCGTTATTTCGAAACGTGCCAACCGAGGGGTTGCTCACTCCCAATATGGTTGTACAGTGGTGTCCGGTGCCCAGGGAGGGTGTACAGTGATGTCTAGCGAGTCAGCAACCCCTCGGTGCCAATATGACGAATGACAGAGGTTCCCAACCCTACATTCAGGCCAGCCGTCTCACGGAGAGGCGAAAGTTCCTGAGAAGCGAGGGGGACTTTTGGACAAAACGGGAGAGTTTAGCCTAACATGAAGATACCAAAAGCTTAAGAACGCTCGTCGTGCCTGTGTTCTAATGTGTAACTGACTGCAAAACACATGCTATGAAAAAGATAATCTTGTACAGTTTCTCGCCTGGGAAGCACATCGTAGTATACACTACGATTTCTGACACAAGGAATGTCAAAACGGTTTCCGTTTGGACGCTGGATACCTTAACCTCGGGCCAGATTGTGTAGCAGAGCGCAAGCTAACAGTGACTCGGAACTGATTCGATGTCGAAGCTGGCCAACTAAATAAGGCCTCTACTTTATTGACTTAAGGATTTAAGTCATCCCACACGACCAACCCAAAAGGCTGGTGTCACCAAATTCCTGGATTATTCTAATACAAAACATCCCAGCTTCATAATTCTCGAGACCTCAGAGGCCTAGTTATAATGTAGTCGTCCAGGTTTAAATGTGGTCGTTGAGGTCTCGAGTTTCAGGTGGATCGGAAGGGTAAAATCCTTGTTTTCTTTGCTGGATCTCAATAGCTTACGCATCTCATTCCCTGTGTTAGTTTCTTTCCAATTCACATTAGGTCGATGGCACGAGAAATACGACCCAGCTGAGGTCGCCTGTCGTCCAAACCAAAAGCAGAGGTTTCCGGAGAGCCGCTTCGCTTTCATCTGGAGACAGGAAAAGTGAAGCGATCCGATTCGAAGGAAGCGAAAGAAGATAAGCAACGCCGAGAAATACAAATCAAGTCAATCGATCTCTATTCCAACTTTGAGTATTCAAGGTGGAACAAAGGATCAGTTTGCAGTTCTCCGAATTTTCGGAAATGACTTGTTCCAGTTCACCTTTAAAGGATAACCTTGAAACGAAAAGAGGAATAATGCAGGCCTCGTTGTACAATGACAATTCAATTCCACATTCCTCTTACTGATTCATTTCTAACGTTTAGGCTATATAAAAACAAATGCAAACCGAAAAAACGAGAAAAAGATGGCGCGACAACTAGAGCAGACAATCCACCCTCAGCTTAAAGAGCGAGAAAGTATCAAGTTGCACCAACAAAAGAAACCAGTTCTGGGAAGCCCATTTTCCGCCTGACGCAGACGTCCCGTGCCTTTAGCGCCAGAGAATGTAAGACAGGAACTGGAACGCATACAAGATCCAAATGGTTTCTATGAGCCTTTCGCGTCTGGCAACCCTCCCTAGATTCTAATTTCGAAACCGGCGGACTGGAGTGCTACGGTTTAGAGCCGTGAGGGGATTTGCTACTTTGCACAGGAGTCACAAACAAGCTGATGCGGCTCTCCAAAGAAAGTTCCCCAACCGTCCGGCTTCGGAGAAAAGTGATTTTCCCAGTGAAATCCAACCGTCTGTAAGAGAAGAAACCAGACTCCATAATATTGGCATTAATAGAGTGAGGCAGGTTTCAAAGCAGTTTTAATTCGACACATTACATAAATACACGTGTCTTTTTTCAGAATGCCGAACCCCATTCCAATAACATCAAGACACCCAAAAAGACATGATGTATGTGGATAGCTGGCTGGGTCTGCACTCGCGGAATAAACGGGGAAAATGTTCTTTTACCCCGTGATACTGTGTATTTCGAATTGTTGGGTTCCCAGTCCATTTGTGTCAACTGATTCAATGAGTCACAAAAAAAAACAAGAGCTACGAGCTCATATGGCACTTGTTACGAGTAGGTGGTACAAGGAAGTAGATGAAAACGTCACAAAATACCCATCCAAAAATACGGTTGGTGTTGGGGTTTGATCTTGAAGGTGCTTCGGCTGACCGTGGGGTCATTAAAAACAGGTTTGTGATGTGAACAATCCGGTTTTGGCCGGAATCCGGCAAATTACTACTCTGAAAACAAAATGGCTCCAAATGGATTCAGCATGTCTTCTTGTCCCTATACCGAATCTCTAATCGACTTCGGAGATAGCTTGTACTTCTTATCACATTTCAGTTTTGTCCGGATTCCAGGCGAGATGTACATCCGGAAAGATAATAAAGCTCAAAAATGGATTTAACATGTTTCCTTAGCCTACACTAGAATGTATAATTAGCTTGAACAAAATAACCTTTACAGGACTAAATCTGAAACCCCTTCCCCCACCCTTAAATACAGGGCCCTTCTACGAATTTGACCTGTACTTTAACCTAAAGGATTCTCACATCAAGTTTGAGCAAAAGCGTGATAACAGAAAGACACACGTACAACTTTACCAACTCGCAGCTATTACAGCTTTGAGATCCCAAAAATGACCAACTATAGCAATCTCACGAACGAGATGCTTAATCCTGCCAAATCCTCGGCTTTAGCAACCATGTGACCCCCCCCCCCGACAGACTTAATTTTTCCGAATTTCCTCCATCGGAAAATTTACCCAGCGAGAAAAAGAAGTGCCGAGAGAAGTGCAAATAGAGCTTGTCTTCATTTATCAAACGAACCGACTGAAATGGTCAAGACACTTTGAATTTCCAGTTTTCGCCAAACTCCGATCGAATTACTGACCCGATAATAGAAGTACTCAGCATGAATACTCTTGATGACTAACTCTCCTTGCCGATGCAGACTCGCCGGGTACCTAGCGGAAGAGCCAGAAGCGGTATCGCCTCGGGTCTCACAGCTGCTCCCGAAGATCCACGTGATTGTTTGACGAAGGATTTGAGTTATTGAGTTTGAGTCGCTAGTGAGACGTTTTCTCGTTCTTCTAAGGATCACTGGCGTGTTTTGGACTTGGTCATATCGAGTACTGAATACTTTGGTCAGATCGATATGTTTATCGTTTTCTAGCCCCCACAATTGCTATCTAATCACTTTGACATGCCATTTATGGTGTCTTAGTTCGTACCGTCCCCAGCCCCCTAAAGAGGGCTTCGGAGCCAATGGGTCTCCACTCCAATTTAACGAAAATACCTCAATGCGTTAAAAAAATTTATTGCTCACTCACGGATAAAGATTTACGATGCCATAGGATCCCGTCACCGTAGTCCAGGACCCAAAAACCGACAAAACCATAAATAAAACAAGTTAGCACCAGCAAGAAGTGAAAAAAAATCTGAATTTCAAATTAAGTGCTATTCAGACCGTGCAACAGATATGTTTTATTTCATCTTATTAATCTTCGTTCAGAGACAAATTCACCAGAACAATGAGAAAAGTATGAAGATACAATTTATATCTAGCCCTGCTCCCTACCAGGTTGCATCAAAACGTTGCCGATAGTACATTACTTATTTGTGTGCCGTTTTGGCGTTTGAATATTTGAGTGGCGAAACCTCTCATGATAACACATTACACAACACTATGTTGGAAGAACTCGATCCAGGTGCGCTCGGAAAAGCAACATAAACCAAACATCCGCTACAATCACCGTGGCCACCATTTCAGCCTTTTCTCTGTCTTTTAGAACTCTTGCCATTTTGATATTTGTTTTTGTTCTTATTGCTGGTATATTTTGACTTTTCGTTAGTAAACTGTCTTATTTTTGATGTTACGGATTTATTTGTTTCAAGACGTTGGAATTCGACTTGTGAGCGCAAGTTCTTGGTTCATGTCTCACCATTTCGGCGGAACAAAAGCCTATAATACTAACGCAACCTACTTCCATAGTCACGCCTTATATTGCTAAACCCGGAGACCCCAATTCCGTACTGTACATTCTAATTCTAACCCCTCTAACAAAACCTTGCTGATTTTCTCACTTGCCGTGGCTACCTTCGATGTGTATCACAGTGTCGATGGTTGTCTGTGAGAAGTTTTTCCATCAGAAAAACCGGTTATGTCAATTGTTTCGCTGTTTTCACTACAAGTCAACGCGTCTCGGAAAGGCTCAAAACAGCCAAAACCGTGGGTTATTTCTTGGAAGCAGAGCCTAGTTTTAAAGTATTCAAATATTTGAAGATACTGTAAGTTGAAGAGTAAATAGTGCAAGGGGTCCTTTAATTATGACAAGGGAATAGAAAAGTGTAACTTGCACCTGACAGGGCTACTGTCAAGCTCTCCATCTACGTTCGATCAAGTTTAGTGGCAGCGTCCATCACGCACTCCTCAAGCAGAACATTAGTAAGACTAAGAGGGAGGGGAGGAGCCTACCTTTCAAGGCCATTGCCAAGCTCTTCGATCCTGGGGGTCCTCTATGCTTTCCCCGTCGGGAAATTCCACCAGTAAGCACTAAGCTCCCATTAATTGACGTTGTTGCGGTGCAGTAACGTGGGTATCCTTTCGAGTTCACAAACAACTTAGATCTTTTCGACCCTTCCAGTAGTCGTGCGGGAGGCATATTGAGTAACTCCATCATACAAGCTAACTGGTCCCCTTCATCTTCCCCAGGTAGGAGGGGGAATCCAAGGTGGAGCTCGGCAAGGATACAGCCCAGGGACCACATGTCGATGGGCAATCCATACCGAAGCCCGAGGATGACCTCGGGGGCACGGTAGAAACGGGACTGAATGTAGGTATACACTCGCTGGTTCTCATAGCAGCTAGAACCAAAGTCAATCACCTAAAATGAAGGAACAGCAATTAGTATCATCTGGGCTGTATTGTACAATCAGGAAAAATCGAAGTGTCTCCTCAAAGTATGATACTTTTCCAAGGAAAATATATGACCAGGTCTCTAATAAGTAGTAAACTGAATGTGCCTGCCTTAAAGTGGTTCCACAGACAATTCAATAAAATTGTTCTCCAGGGCGAAAACACGACTAGACTCCAAGTAAGTTTCATTAGCAATGTCGTTCATGCCTCAAACTGATACCTGAAGATTTTTTTTTTTCGTTCTCATCATTGGAAGCCTTTAATATTTGTTACTTCATTACTCCTAAAAATAACATTCTTGGAAATGAAGCCCGTACTTGAAGAATGTACCGTTGCTCTTATTTTCTTTCAATACCTTCACACTTAAGTTACAAACTATGGCACCTACTCCTCATTTTTTCTCATAGCCTTTCCCCCAGATAATCATATTTCTTTTTTTTTTCAATTTAATTTTTCCCCAAAATGTTTTCACTGAATTCTGCCTAAAAGAGAAACTATCTATGCAACAATGAAATTAAACATGACACTAAGATTTAGACTAAACTTGTGTTTGTTTGAAATAAAATATATAGTCCAGTCTGAAAAAACTTAAAGAATATGAACGGCTTTAAATTTTTTGAAACTTTTAAACATAGTTGTCAAACGATATTAAATTCAGCAGATGACGTTAAACGGAATCGAGCGGACGAAGAGTCGTAGCCCAAAAATGAAGAAATATAAAATATAATTAAAAAATACTTGGTTAACAAAAGAAAAATTGAAAATTAATGAGGGTCAGCTGCAGCCAGTGAACAACGTACAAAGCCTATATCGTGACATGTTAACCACCATAGACAGGGAATTACTACGGGCCCTTGAAATGGCAAATACAGAAAGAGGAGAGATGGGTGTCAAGTGGAAACTGATGGGTTTCTCACTGCCCGGATTGTGTACACCAAGGGGGCCCACTGAGCATCCCCTTAGGCGAAACAACCTATTAAGGATCGCGAACTGGCACTACGAAATGCGAGTTCAGAGCCTGACGCTTTGAAATTATCCCTACCCCCTAGGCTAAATAAGCAAAGATCTACCCAAGCCTTGGATCCAAGCCGTATCCAGGGGGAGGGGGGGGGTGTTAGGGGGCTGACCCCCCCCCCCCCCCAAAAAAAAAAAACATACAAAGATAATCAATTTTATAGGCTTTTCCCTCTGATCTGTGTGTTTTCGTACTTTTTTGTCCGACAAGCAGGCACCCCCCCCCCCAAATAAATTCCTGGATACGGGCCTGCTCACAAGAATCGGAGGAAAACAACAAACTTGAATTCAGCTTCCCTAATTCTTCAACCCGAGTACAGAAAGCTTTTCGGAGAAACGTTGCGAAAAGAACTATTAAACATGGCCAGTGGCCACTATCTCAAACAAGTCACCAGTTGAAGCGCTGGAGGGAGTATTATTGGTGGGATCGGTTAATGTCGGTTAATCTTGAATAGCATCCAACCGAGGACGTGTGGGAGTATTTGTACGGAAGGTATAACAAGTGCGCAAGTGCTCAGACGTGGAGTGTGAAAGTAACATGTTTATCACATTTTTAGCTTAACTTTACATTAACAGCTTCAGAACACAGACATTTCTCATCCCCAATAACCAAACAAGTACTGAAATAACCTAATTTATAATCATCCCACTTTGAAAGCTTTATACGTAAACAAACCTCAAGTATAAATCCAAAGAAATGTTGAACATCTTGCACGAATAGCTTGAGTTCCAACAACGGTCTGGCAACCAGTCCGACCCCTTAAACCTCTTTTCCATTAGCTTCAGGTGAATGCGTGTGTTAGTTCACTTCAGCAATTACTCTGTCACCATCAAACCCCCCCGCTGACAAAAAAAAACCCGGCGAAAACCCCCCGAAACCTTTACATTTAATACTAATGCAAACCAATTAAATTGACTTCCCGTGATCTTAGTCTGTCAAGGGGACTTCTGGTACAACAAGAAGAAGACCAAAGGTTTCGATGGGACTAAAATATTCCATTTGCCCCTTAACTTAAATCCCTCCTCCACCCCTAAATGTAGGGCTACAGAGCCCATCTACGAGCTCGACCTTACTCTTGACCCAAAGAATTCTCACACCAAGTTTCATCAAAATATCTCATTCCTGTCGAGAGTTATAGTGCGCAAGGCGGACCACTTTTACGATGTCATAGGTATCATGCAACTTATGTTTTGGGATCCCAAAAACTAACGGCAACTAACTGCAGCTTCCTCGGCAAGGGGAAATAATTGGGAAAGGATTTCCTGGGGCGGGAGGCATTACACTGAGTGGCACGGGTTTTATCTTTCATTTTTAACACCTCCCTGACCACAGCTTCAGGTGAATGCGTGTGTTAGTTCACTTCAGCAATTACTCTGTCAGCATCAACCTTCACCTTCGCTTTACACTCCCCTCCCTTGTCTAAATTTGTTCTGCCTGCGCTTAACGCATTCAAAACTAACAAGAGCTACGAGCTCATATGGCACTTGTTACGAGTAAGCACGGCTCGGTTATGTCAATGATATATCTAGTGTTTGCTAGGTGTCTTCCCACCAAGTTTCATCTCGATCCATCCACTCTTAGCGTTTTCCAATATTTCCGGTTCTCCCCTCCAGCTCCGCCCAAAAGTCACCGGATCCGGTCCGGATTTTAAGTGGGTCGTCTGAGGCATGAGGTCTTTCCAAATATCAAGTTTCATCGAGATCCGGTCACCCGTTCAAAAGTTATAAATACCTCAAGATTCCGGATTCCCCCTCCCTCCACTCCCCCGACAGTGCCCGAATCGGCTCGGTCATGTCAATGATGTATCTAGTGTTTGCTAGGTGTCTTCCCACCAAGTTTCATCTCGATCCCTCCACTCATAGCGTTTCCCAAGATTTCCGGTTGCCCCCTCCAGCTCCCCCCAAAAGTCACCAGATCCGGTCAGGATTTTAAGTAGGTCGTCTGAGGCATGAGGTCTTTCCAAATATCAAGTTCCAACGAGATCCGATCACCCGTTCAAAAGTTATAAATACCTCAAGATTCCGGAGTCCCCCTCCCTCCACTCCCCCCACAGTGCCCGAATCGGCTCGGTTATGTCAATGATGTATCTAGTGTTTGCTAGGTGTCTTCCCACCAAGTTTCATCTCGATCCCTCCACTCATAGCGGTTCCCAATATTTCCGGTTGCCCCCTCCAGCTCCCCCCCAAAAGTCACCGGATCCGGTCCGAATTTTAAGTGGGTCGTCTGAGGCATGAGGTCGTTCCAAATATCAAGTTTCATCGAGATCCGGTCACCCGTTCAAAAGTTATAAATACCTCAAGATTCCGGATTCCCCCTCCCTCCACTCCCCCGACAGTGCCCGAATCGGTTCGGTCATGTCAATGATGTATCTAGTGTTTGCTAGGTGTCTTCCCACCAAGTTTCATCTCGACCCCTCCACTCATAGCATTTCCCAAGATTTCCGGTTGCCTCCTCCAGCTCCCCCCAAAAGTCACCGGATCCGGTCCAGATTATAAGTGGGTCGTCTGAGGTATGAGGTCTTTCCAAATATCAAGTTCCATCGAGATCCGATCACCCGTTCAAAAGTTATAAATACCTCAAGATTCCGGATTCCCCCTCCCTCCACTCCCCCCACAGTGCCCGAATCGGCTCGGTTATGTCAATTATGTATCTAGTGTTTGCTAGGTGTCTTCCCATCAAGTTTCATCTCGATCCCTCCACTCATAGCGTTTCCCAAGATTTCCGGTTGCCCCCTCCAGCTCCCCCCAAAAGTCACCGGATCCGGTCCGGATTTTAAGTGGGTCGTCTAAGGCATGAGGTCGTTCCAAATATCAAGTTTCATCGAGATCCGATCACCCGTTCAAAAGTTAAAAATACCTCAAGATTCCGGATTCCCCCTCCCTCCACTCCCCCCACGGTGCTCGGATCGGGGAAGTGACTATTTCCAACTTAATCATTTGGGGTCCCTGATACGCCTGCCAAGTTTTATCGTTCTAGCTTATGTGGAAGTGCCCGAACTAGCAAAACCTGGACAGACCGACAGACCGACGGACGGACAGAAATTGCGATCGCTATATGGCACTTGGCCGAAGGGCAAGTGCCATAAAAACACATCCAGCCAGCACTTTTTGCTTCACATATACATACCCTTTGTGCACGCAAAGGGCACTTGTTACATTCTAAATGTAAAGGATTCGGGGGTTTTTCGCCGGGGGGGGGGGTCACCGGTTGGGTTTGGTACCGGGTTTTTTTTTAGCCGGGGGGCTTTTCGTTTTCGGTTGGTACCGGGGGAGGGGTTGGCGGGGGGACGGGAGGTTCGCCGGTATTTTTTTTAGCCGGAACCCGTCCAGTTCTGAACATTATTCATTGGGCAATCTTGGCCCATTTGCCCCTGAACCGGGTTGGGGTGAGGTGTGATCCCCAAAAGGCACAACTAAACCCCAAACCCGCAAGTGTACCAAGTCTGAACTTAATACCTGCACTGGTTCACGGCTTATGAGCTCCACAAAATACGGTGAAAACCGAAAGCCACAAAGCTGCTACAGCGCTGGCAATACTGAATTGTTCCCAAGAGACACTCCACTAAAAACTGTGGGGATACAGTACAGTCCTACATTTATGGTTAACGTGTACATATGCCTTACAACTTTTTTCAAATATGCTTACATACATGACACGGTCTAACAAAGCATGAAAAGAACCGGTTGGTTGGCAAGAACAAATCAAACCTTGACGTTCTGTGAAGCTAAACACCAGAAGTTCTTGAATCCGTGTTTTATTACTATTTTTTTTTAACAAAAAGGCCAAGCTCACTGGAAAGCGTGTTACTAGTAATATTTAAGCAGGTAAGGGCCCTAAGGCAAAGTAAAGATATACTGTGTTTCGTAAGACCACCTAAATGGAGAACAAGATCTCCCTGACAAAGGACAGAAGATCATGTTTTCCGGCCCGATTTTCTGCGCTTTCTCGTAAACTTTGGAAGAACTTTTCTGTACTTTGTGTCAGACTAATTATAACGATGGTGTCAGGAGTATTTCAATCCATCTGGACCCTTGCTATGCATCTTTTGGTATCAACCCCCTTTGATATCAATTCCCGTTTGAGACCCGTTTGGTATCAACGTTTTCGACCTGAAGTTCCAGTTGCTACAGTTTCAACTGATCTTTCTAAGACTCGATGACGCTCGAGCTGCTAAAGAAATTAACTATCTATCCTGGTTCTACACTCAATTCTTCAACGAAAAAGCTTATCCAACGACATCAGCTAGATCTTATCCGCCAACTACTGTTCTTGCAACCGGCCTTGAACCAGACTTCGGCAAAATCCGAAACCTCAAGCAAAATCGATGAATGCAAACAAAACCGCTAACTTCTCAGTAAAAACTTATTAATCACAGTTGAATGTGCTGCATCGTGGATGGCAAAGTAATCGACCATGTGACCAAAGCTTGAAACCGAGATTATTAAGTCAACACAAGGAAATCGTAACCACAGTTCTTCAGGCCAGCCTGACTGTACCGGAGTAAAGTAAAGAAATACTGCCTTCCAAAACATAATCTTACTGTTTGATGGCACATGAACGTATGTTAGCTGAAAACTCTAACAACAGCTGAAAACTCGAACGACAGTTCGGCTCTTCAGCACTAACTTTCACTCCCAGCAAATCGTACAAAGTAAGACACCAAAATAACATATCTAGAGTTGCTAGAACGCATCGCAGGTTGATTTTATATTTTAGTGCTCTTCTAGCTTTAAGCTATTTGGAAAATAAACTTGACTGATTGATTTTTCTAGCTCAAGACGACCTTGCTAATGGCAGAAATATTGCTAGAATAAATATCGGCTACGTAATGGTTTAGGGCCATCAAATCAAAAAAAATCATTTGCCTCTTTACTGTTCAGCGCATGTCTATCAACATAATATGCAACCAGCGAGATACTGGAGCTAAGAGACGTTGGCTGTGAGGGAGGAGGTATTTTCACAAGCGAGATCAACCGGTGTGAACGTCATTTCCTGCCATCCGGCTACGCTGGGTCGTCTAAGAACAAACGATTGCTTAACGTCTCGCAAATACAATCAACTGCTGGAAGGTTGATTACCCAGTAGGCTACTCAGTTCCGGCTACGTCGACTTTCCGTTAGAACATCCAGAGGGATAGCTGATTCATGACATTAGCTGCGTTTTTGATCGAAGTTTTGTTCGCCATTCGCTTAGCCGGTTGCTTAATACTTCTGATTACTTCTTCATGCCGATGTAAAAACCGCCCTATTCCAAGCGGAAGAGCCGGAAGCGGTATCGCAGCTGCTCCCTAACATCGCCATGATTGGTTAGCACAGGATTGAGTTGTTGTTCTGAGTCGCTAGTGCTACGTTTTCTCTTTCTTCGCGAGGATCATTGGCGTGTTTTGGACTTTCATCATATACAGTATTTCCGTTTCCGAACGTCGTCGAAGTTCACCGTTTGCTTAATTAGTGTTTTTACGACTCCGGCGATCCTTGCCCAGTCGACGTTTCTTCGACGATTCAAGCAACTTCGAACTTGCTAGCTCACGAAGTTCGACTTCGACGTCTGAAGGACAAAGAAACAGTGACCGGCGACCAAAAACGGTATATAAATACAAATAGAGACCTTTAAGTTTGAGGGTAACTTCAAACTTCGATCCAAAACGCAACTATCGATGGTAATGAGCGACTCCAGCTAATAGCTCACAACTTTTCGTACCTAAAGCTTTTCTCTACCTTCATCTTCGTTGCCCTCAACATGGTCTCTTTTTGGGATTCCAAAACGTAAGTGGAGGGATACCTATGAAATCGCAAAAATGTCCGTCTGTCTGTAGGCTGAGCACGATAGCTCTCGAAGGGAATGAGATATTTTGATGAAACTTGGCGTGAGGATTCATTGGGTCAACGGTATATATGTAAAAAGCGAATTTTTCAATTGAAAAATTCAATCGAATATTCGTAAAATTGAAATATTTGGAGGCCTCTCGAAAATTGCGAATATTCCGAAAAACTGAAATATTTCGCAAAACTGGAAAACACCGAAAAATTAAAAAAAAAATATAGCGAATTTTCGCAATTTTCACAAGAAAAATGCAATTTTCGCTGCATTTTCTGGGAGTTTGTGCCCCTCACTATGCAATCATGTCCAACAGGTTCGTAGGAAGGCGATGTTTTCCATCTTTGATGGATAACTGGGGATGAGTCAGGTTAGTCAAGGGTTGCACTTCATTTGAAGGCAATTATAGTGTGATTTAGATAGGCTACGAAGGATACGTATGATAGGAAAAGAAAGAGTTTCTTACTTGCAACTGGTGATTATATTTTATTTGATTAATAGGTTAGATAAAACAGGATCGGCCGGGGAGGGGCTATGGTTTCATATCTGGAAGACGGAAATTCTTGTTTGTCTTGAAAATTAGATTCTTGTAGGCTACTGACTGAACTTGACGAACATCAGAATAACTTAGGCCTACCCTTAACTCCTCTGTAGATTAGGCTTAGCAGAAAGGATGTTTGGCATATTAAGAGGGGTTCTCACTTAAAAAAAAA
Source organism: Branchinecta lynchi (assembly GCA_023053575.1). NCBI lineage: Eukaryota > Metazoa > Arthropoda > Branchiopoda > Anostraca > Branchinectidae > Branchinecta > Branchinecta lynchi. The sequence continues at coordinate 5,981,976 of JAKZAP010000005.1, forward strand.
ACAACTCAAGTGTGGTATAATTATTCTGCGCTGTCAGTGGATGTTACCGGGTGCTCGAGGTCTATAAGTGAGTCAGTCATTCATGTGAACTTGTTTTACGTCAATTATTTTCATTTCTTATGAAAACCCACCGTAATAATCAATACACACGTGAAAAGGTCATGAACTTCTCACAAGCGAAACAATGGGACTGGTCTCGAATAAGGACTTCTTACTACGTATATTCATTATTCTGAAGGGGGAGGAAGGGGGGGGAGGGGACAACGGCACTCAAAACTCCTTCGTTTGCGCATTGGACTATGTCTTCCACGGAAAATATATGTAAAAAAAATGAAAAAATCCATCGTTGACTGAAAACTGAAGAAGTGGCGGCCAACCGGATTCTGATTAGCAGAAATTCTGCGTAAAACCAATTCGTCTAGCAGCCAATGTTCAGAATGTTCTGAACCCTTTGTACAGGGGAAGTGATCTGAGTGTTAGTGACCAAACCACTGCCACAGAGTTGATCTGCTCACTTGCTGAGAGATACTTCTGATGAAGTTATACGGGATGAAAGCATAATCTTGACCGGGTTCCTCGGTTTTGGTCTGTCACAGATGAAAATTTGTACAGACACCGTTCTCAAGCTCAGCATCTTATTTTCAGCTTTCTTTTTAATTTTTCACAATTTTTCCGCGAATATTCGCAATTTTCGCAAGATAAAACAGAGGTATTGAAATTATACATCTACAGTCAATGGTAAGGTCAAGTTCGTAGATGGGCTGTGTAGCCCTAGATTTAGGGGTGGACAAATTCACGGACAAACGAAATATTTTAGAACAGCTAATGTGATAGTCGATTATGGGGTAACAAGGCATTCCGAGCACGATAGTGAAAACCATTTTCTCGCCGGACAAGTAGTTCGTCCGGAATCCGGCAAAACCAGAAAGTTGGTTAAAAGTAAAAGTTTGATTTGAAGTTGATTAAATGTTCGGTTCAGGGGTAAGAAGGCATGCCGAACACGATGGTGAAAACCATTTTCTCGCCGAACAAGTAGTTCGTCCGGAATCTGGCGAAAACCGGAAAGTTGGTTAAAAGTAAAAGTTTCGTTTGAAGTTGATTAAATGTAAGGAAATGCTGAACGCGATGGTGAAAACCATTTTCTCGCCCAACAACTAGTTCGCCCGGAATCCAGCCAAAACCGGAAAATTTGTTAAAAGCAAAAAATTCATTAGATGACAGACTGAGGGGTAAGAAGAGAGACTGAGTCTGTCTGTGATAGTGTGACAATCGTTTTTTACCCGGACATATAATTAGTCCGTAATTAGGTTGTAACAGGAATTTTTTTTAAGTCGAATCTTTATTTAAAGTTGATTAAATGTTCATTTTGTCCATTAGCAGGCGTGTTGTTCGATACAGCGAGTGGGCCACTTGTCCCAGTTACCCATGGACCAGGTGAGTGAGCTGTGAGGATACCGACTAGGTCTATTCAAATACAGCAGTAACAGGTTTAATCCTAATAATTCTGAAGTTACAAGCTAGAGGCACCCGACCATCACGGAGAGCCTGAGAGGTGAGGGGGGCTCGGAAACGTAGATCTAGACCACAGAAAGCACGAGTGTTCCAGGTTTCATCGTTTTGCAGTTGTAAGCAAAACCCTTGAGGCAAAAATTATCTAACCATGTCAAGTCTCCAATGTTAAAGCCAAGTTTCATGGTTCTAGCACATCTGGAAGTACCTTTATCACTCGTGATCACCGGAATTCTGGACCCCTCCCTCCTAACTCCCCCCACAGTGCTCGAATCCGATCCGGTTCTGTCACTGATGAATCTAGGGCTTGTGCTTGTTCTTCCCACCAAGTTTCATCCCAATCGCTGCACTCTAAGCGTGTCACAAGATTTACGGCTCCCCTCTCTGACTCCCCAGCCCCCCACAATAACCAAATCCCGTTAGGACTTCACATGGGACATCCGAGACACGATGTCTTTCCAAATATCAAGTTTCATTAGACCCGTTCCAAAGTTATACGTACCTCGTTCCCCTTCCCTCCACTCCCTGGTCGGATCGGGAAAGGACTACTTCCAAGTTAATTTGGTCGGGTCCCTGGTATACTTGCCAAGTTTCACTGTCCTAACCCACCTGGACGTAAGTTAACTCCGTATCCCCTGAATTCCGGACCCCCCTCCCACCACAGTGCACGAATCCCGTCCGGTTCTGTCAATAACCTATCCCTTCACTATAAGCGTGTCACATGATTTCCGCCCCCCCCCCCACATTCATCGGATTCGGTCCGGACTTGAAATGGGACATCTGAGACATGACGTCTTTCCAAATATCAAATTTCATTAAGATCCAAAAACCCGTTCGAAAATTATGCATGCCACTAAATTCCGGACTCCGACTCCCCTTTCTCCCCCTACGATGGTCGGATCGGACAAGTGACTATTTCCAACTTAGTTTGGTCGGGTCCCTAATACGCCTGCCAAGTTTCATCGTCCTAGCATATCTGGAAGTACCCTAACTTGGCCGGAAGGCAAGTGCCATAAAAACATATGTAACGAAAGGCAAGTTCTCAAGAAGCGTACACAAAGTGAATTATAGTAGAGCTTCATTGGGCATTATTTAATTCAAGACTGTAACATTTCCATCTACTTGTTGTGGTAACGTCCAACGTAGCTTACGTATCATAGGCTACATTAACTGTGCAGTAAAAATATGTTTCAGTATACTACAACAGATTTTAATGACTGAGCCTGAACACAGCGTAGGAACTATCGTGAAACTAGACCTCCGAAACCTCTTCACCCCGAATAGAAGATTAATAATCGGGAATGTTTGTTAGTGATAACTCGTTTTAGGTTGTCAAGACAATTCGCCTACGAAATTGCTAATGATGAACATCTGTTGCCGAGTATAAACTGAAAGGCGAGTTTGTTCTTGCTCTGAGAAGCTAAAACATAAAAATGTACTTTACAAGCCAAGAGAACATAAATTTTGTAGAACAAATTTTATGGCGGAATGATTAGTGTCCATGGTCCGTATTCTCCATCTCTTCGTCCGGGCATTCGTTCTTCACAAAAGCTGAACATGTAATTTACTTTCTTGGCCCCACTTCTGGACGATTTGCCGAGTGAATGGTCAAACTCCAAACCCTACCATTCTATGTTTGCAAGCCCTTTGTACGGACACGTTTGATGAACATGTGTATTACACTCCCACCTGAAAGTCTTTTTCCCACTCGACCCTTCAGTGTTCGGGGCAACCCCGGCGCGATTTACCCGGCTGCTAACCACATCCTCCTGTGAATCGCCAGACAAAGAAACGAACCAACGGACGAAAATATAATATTCCTCTCTTCGGTTTTTGGCTTTACTTAAATCACCTGTCGGCCCCAGGGCTTCACTACCTGTTCACTGCTACAATACACCCCGGGTTGAAGCTAGCAACAGGTAGAAACAAAAATTAAAACCTACGCCTATCGGTCTACATATGGGAAATGGAACAAAGATCCAGACACGACTAGACATAATAAAGAAGCCCGAAGGAATGCCAACTCGATGACCAATGGAATCCATCCATGTACGAAACATGTCTGAACCATAACAAAATAAGGTAGGGTAAGTGACCCTGTCATGAACTATTATAGATTCTCTCTACCCAGGATATACGCGAGCCGTGTATCTAGAAATCAGCACAAAGAAGCGGCATAACTGCCTCAGCTATTTTGTCTCACCTGAGTAGCGAATTAAGAGCTTCCACAAAAATGCTAATAAAAGGAAACACATAAAACACAACGGTGAGAGACTGGCGCTGACTAATAAAGAACACCATACCACTGCAATCGATAGACCTTGCGAGACCTTCTTAAGATCTTAGCTCGAAGTCTATAAATACATTGTTGTTAGGCGTGCAGAATCTCTGCCGTATCTTTCTCAAACGTCTCCCGTCTAACTTACGAATTTGGACCATTTTCCTAAGGCCTGCCGGATCGGAAGCTGGCGTACAAGAAAGTGAACGCCGGTGCGCAGACAAATAAACAAAATACTGTGTCGAATTTAAACTGAATGGGCCATTAAGAGGCTCACAAATGTTGGCAATGCCACTGGAGTCTGGGGATGAGGTGCAACTGATCCAAGAATCCAAGAAACCGTTCCTTGTACCGTAAAGATTCAAAATATATTAGAAAAAGCTAACTGACGTCACCCTAGTCTAAAAAAGGCAGAATAAAACCAACAGAGCGCCAGCATTTGGCTACGAGATACGAAAACAAAAAGGAAAAGTGGGGTGTCCCTTTCCTGGCCAATCATTTGCAAAAGAAGTGGACAAATGGTTATGCAGATGATACCCAACATTCAGTCTCAAAGGGTAAACGGGAATACGTTTTCAAAGGGCAAACGGGGGATACGAGGCTACTCAGTACTCATTATTACTCAGTAATTACAAAATAAATAGTGGGGCTTACCTTAATACCCGATCTACCCTGCTGCTTGAGTAGTACGTTTTCTGGCTTCATATCACAGTGAATAATTTTGCTTTTGGCTAGTCCGTCCAAGCACTGAAGCAGAGAATGAGCGAATTTTCGCACTAGCTGGAGGCTAAAGCCTTGAAACTTGTTTTTCTTAATCAGTTCATACAAATTAATCGAAAGGAGTTCAAACGTGATACACACATGGTTTCTGAAAACGAAACAGTCGTACAAGTGGATCACATTCATCTTATTCTCCTTGTCATGGTTCTTCAAATGTTCAAGTATCTTTATCTCCTCCTGAGCCTGTCTGTGGAACCTCGGCTGGTTGCGCACCATTTTGAGGGCTACATATATGTGACATTTATGATCATAAGCTTTCACTACTTGCCCAAAGCTCCCCTTGCCTATCACTTTAATGACTTCGAAGCGGAAGGCTATGTGGTCATGGGGAACATGGATGTAGGAGTCTTGATCGTCATCGAAGCCCGAGTTGTTCGTGGGCATCCCAGGTCGTTTCTTTGCACTGGATCCGATATAAAATACCTGAGGGAAGTTAAGAATTTCCGTGGACTCGTAAGGGCTCAGGATGTTTCTGTACACTTTGAGCACCTTCTCCGGTCGCCACGGACCACCCATACGCTTGGCAGCAGACTGCTGCTGACTACCATTGGTAGTCAGTGAGGGGCGATTGTTTTGCAATCTCACGTCCAACATCGGACTCTCCCCCCGCATGTTCACGGACAGGGGGGCGAGGGAGGAGTTTAGGGTTTGTACGGCCGAAATCGTGGCGGCCTGTTGGGCAAGCTGGGCCTGCTGATGCTGATTATGCTGATATGCAAGCTGAGTCTGGTACTGAAAGTGTGGATCGTTGATTCCCAACAGATCCAACGCAAGGCTTGAGCGGTTGTGGTGAAAATTCACGCTTTGAAACGCTGCAAGTCCAAGGTGGGGCTCTTCAATGCAAACCTGGCTCATAGGGGGTGTTGGCAAGGTCAAAATCGGTTCCAAGCCAAGTCCGTACGCGTAATTGTGATCAAATGGCTTAGGGATCGACAAATTGATCAGGTTATCAATAGAAATCTGGTTCACGGGGATGTGAATTGTGGGATTCAGCGAGTAGGTAAATGCCTGCTCTACATTCAAAGGCGATTCGCTAGGAGTTTCGTTCACTGCATTTGGCAATCCACCCCAATGCGAAAAATAGCCAATCGACATCGCCAAGCTCAAGAAGCAAGTTTAATGTTGGGAATCAAGCCGACTGCCTGTCCCAACATGAGTGCTTGTTGTTGTAGATGAAACAGTTGTAGAATTTACCTAAAAGTACAAAAGAGATATTGACAAAAAGGAAAATAATGGTGACTCATCCTAGGTTCACACAGACGTTCACACTGAGGCGATATCGGCCATCGCCAAGATTTAGTCGCCAAAATCGGCGATTTCTGTTGCTTCGTCAGGTGATTTTCAATGTTGGAAAATTCAACTTTAATCGGGCGACAGTACGATTTTATGCACGCAAGCAACATGGACGACCCTTTTGATGATTCACTTTTAGGATAATTAATTATTTGTTATTATTTTAATTATTTTTAGGGTTATTTAAATTATTTTAATTATTTTTAGCGTTCAATTATGTTGCCGACGAAAATTCAGTGTGAACATCCAGGCAATAAAAATCCTTTATCGCTGCGATTGAAAAATCTCATTCATGGCCGCTATTTGCTCTTTGTGAACCTAGGGTAAATCAATACTTGAACTACAGTAATCTCTCTAACTAGATTTCATACCCCTTTTAATCTAATTTCACAATTTCCAGAATTCTTAAGAGACTGTTCAAACATCGGCAACCACTAATTTATTCTTACTTTGTTTTTGCCTAAACAGATGATAGCCTACTGAAGTTTGCATAATCTTTTATGGCTTCTTCATATGATACATGGGCTAAAAGAGGTTGTCCAAAACCGGGCACGTCAGAACAGTATATGTGAACATCCGGACCCATTCACTGACTTAAGAAAATTTCACCTAACTGTCCAAAACAGATTGGCTACAAAACCATAGAACAAAACCTTGCCCCATCCCAGCGATGCTCAAGACTCAAGTATACAAAAAGCAATCCAAAACCCAATGTTAAGACACCACAGGAATTTGACATTTTCTAGCCTACACTGGAAAAAGCTTGCAGTATTTCTACTGGGCTTATCAATCTTGTCTCTACTGAGATAGTCTTATCTGTAATTCGGATTAATCTTATCTCAGTAGAGACAAGATTAGTCCCAGTAGTTAATACTCCAACTTTAATCCTTATTCAGAGAAACTTTTACAGTGTAGCATAAATTGCGGAGGCATAGGCTCTATACCCAACATTTTGCATGGCCCCAGTCTTCCACTAATGTCTTACTTCTGGGCAGGAAAACCACAACAGACATAGCCTGTGTTTTGAGCATAGGAGAGATATTAACCTACTTCTTTAGACATCAACTTCAAATAGTGCCATTTTACCCACTTCATTTGTGTTGGTGCCAATTCCATGTGTTGTAATTAAGTTCACTGTTTTGAACAGAAGCAGTTCCGTTCCTAGGGGTCTAATAAGCCAGATAGCAACAGAGGAGTCGGTTAGGTTATACCTGCATGGGGCATACAATCAGCCACAAATGTATCATCCTAAGTGATATAACTTTCAAAATAACATACATCTACTACACTGAGGGGCATCACGACTTGGGGGGGGACTCCCCTCCCCCAATGCTGTCGGCCAGTCGGTAAATTTTTTTCGTCAAAACAGTTGATTTTTTTTCAGGAAAACAGTCATTTTTTTCTGAAAATCAGTTGATTTTTTTCTAAAATGTAATTTTAAGTTGTTGAAACAGTCATTTGCTCTGCAGAAAAAGTTGGTAAAATTGCCAGCCAATCGGTGAATGCCTCGTCACCCCCCCCAAACAATTTGGCTAGTAACGCCTCTCACTATACTGTCAGAATTTTCATAACAGATAACACAGGGATGCGCAATTTCTACAGACAGCACTTGGGCTGTTATCTGTTGTGATTCTGAAAAGTTATGCATTAAATGTTATGCACAACAAGCATTCCCAGGAAGAGCAAACAAAAATTCAAAGAAAGCTTCTGCTGACTTTTTGGTGTTTCGTCATATAGGAAAAGTCAACATGCTTTTTCAACTGATTATTGAACTGAGTCTGCAAAAATAACCATTTCCGAGTCTTCTTAAATGGGCCCTGGCAGGCTGAGAAAGACATTAACATTCAAACTGATGCTTGGCATGGGCTATAGTAGAGGTAGGTTACTTCTTGTGCACCCTCTAACAGCAAAATTACAGCATCCAAAGTGTTGCACTTCTTGTAGTTTGTGGTCCTGAACCGGACACAGGTTAGTTCAAAAACGGGTTATAAGACTGGTGAGTAGTCACTGGTGCACAGTGGTGGATGAAATAACGCCTTATAAGAGAAACTGAAGACCAGTCTACCACAAATCCTTGATTTATGGATACCCTATGCCAAACGCTGGGTATATCTAGCATTTAGCATAGCCTATGCCTAACGCTGGACACCCTATGCCAAACGCTGGACACACTATGCCAAACGCTGGATACCTGTTGGTAACCTAACCCTGACCTACCTTGATAGAAAGGAGTTCTGATTGGTTGATTTTTTAGCTTCATTTAAATCATTAATACTTTACTCGGTTACAGTATCCAGCACCTGACATAGTGTATCGAGCGTTAGGCATAGGGTATGCCAAACGCTAGACATATCCGGCGTTTGGCATAGGGTATCCAAAAATCACGGGTTTGTGGTTGACTGCTGAAGACAACCTGGGAGAACCCCATGACAAAGATGCAGCTCCTTTGTATATCCAGGTAAGGTTGTTTGAAAAGAAAGATATATTTAACTAGAAATATTGAAGCAACATTTGTTTATCTAATATGTAAACCGTTTAATTGGCTTCAATCTAGTATGTTTGTCATATTTATTGGTTCCCTTTTAAGCCAGATAGATTATTCTGAAAGAAAGACTTCTCTGGAAATTTGAAATCTTTTATGACTCCCGAGATTGGGTACAATTCCTGTACAAATAAGGCATATTTTTTAAATGTCCTGTCCAAGGATCAGGTGGGATGCTTCAGTGAAAGCAGGGTAGGACCCAGGTAGGACCAGGCAGGGACCACGGCAGGACTAGGGGGATAATAATAAAATTAATAATAACCATCTGATTTATAACCTTTCTTGGCTCAGTGCCTAGCAGTGGAAATAAAAAAAAAAGTCTGGAGATAACTGGGACGATTGCAAACTCCTCTACCTGATAAAGGTTAGGTCTAGCCAGTTGGTTTTAGCCCTACAAAATAATAATTTACTCTTACTAAACAGCTACCCTAGAAGAACATCAAAACTACAGATTCTTGTACTCTCACCAACAATAAACAGACCAAACACGTTTAACCTCTGCGACAAACTTACTCGAAATTACTGTTGGTATAGCTCATTTTCAATCGAAATTCACAAAGAAAACTCCATTGGGAGTCAACCAAACACTGGGAACCCAACAAAGCACAAAGCCAATGCTGAAAATGGCGTCCAACGCCCTGTGTACGGTATTCCTCCAAGAGTGCCATCTGTTTCGGAACTCAAGCTTTCAACATTTAACACTTGGTGGCAGGAGAACTGTCAGTTGCGAGTCTTGGGACGGAACCGGAATAATATGCAAGAAACTCAATTTAGTTTATACGAGTCCTATTGGCAGGGGCGTCACAAGGGGGGGGGGGGGGGGGGGGTGCAGCACCCCCCCACCTTTTTGAGATTCGGTGAGATACTATAATTGTTCGGTATTTTTTAGATAGCAGTACTGTTCGACATATTTACGGGGATCCGGTAGTTATACAGAATCCTAAATAGGTTATCTGTACAAACCTCTTCGGTATAATGATCGGGATTCGGTATAGTTGCCAGTATTCGGTAGTTATCATGATTTTGGTGAGGGAATTTACTGAAATCATTTGAAATCCCGAATAAGCTATTGGTTCAAAATTATTCGGTATCATGATTGGGATTCGGTAATTTATTCAGCATAATTTCCAGGATTAGGAAGTTAACCCCGAATCCTGACTCGTTTCGACGAAAGTATACCGAATATGAATATTGTTCGGTAGTCTCTCGATACCAAAACAATTCGGTATAATAACTGGGATGGAAGCTATCACGAACCTCGAAACTCAGAAGAGGTCGAGTGAAGCACTGTAGGCACTAGGCAGACAAAAGAGGTGATCTATAATATCATCGATAGTCCTTACTTTTATTTTGGATCCCAAAAACAATATATAATCATACGTAGTACGCCCTACCGGAAACGTGGAACGGGGTTATTAAGGGAAGAAAATTTAAGCCTCAGTCCCTCATTAACAACAAAACCGAAGTCGATCAAAATGCAGAAAAAAAATTTTCCTGCCGTCGTCCCAATCGCGCAGCAAAAACAGCAGCCGTGTCAAAAATTAAATCTCAGCACTAGTTTTTCCGTGCAATGATTATTCAAAGCAATAGATACAGACGAGTACTCATAATAGAAACGTAGAACGAGGCCATTAATAAAATAATATTTAAGTTTTCAGCCCCTTATTAATAAAAAAACCAAAGTTGATCAAAATGCAGAAAAAACCCTTTCTTGTCATCGCCCCAATCGTGCAGCAAAAACAGCGTCGGTGTCAAAAATTAAATCTCAGGACTAGTTTTTTCATTATAGTGGTATTGAAGATAATTTATTTTAATAAGATATTTATAGTCGGTAGAAGCTTCAGCTATTTATTACAGGTTTGTTTCTTTCCCCAAATTTGAACAAGAGGACTGAAAGCCTGACGAGGACCCTTGCCAAGAAGGGCCGAAATGTCGCTTATTTAATTTAATTTATTTCTCACCCACACAATACATGAAGTAAATATGGTGGAGTAGGAATAAGTAAAAAAAAGAAAACACAAAAAAAGAAAACGAAATATACACAAAATCAACGAAACAAACGGATAAGACGGTGGTGAGGGGATAGGCGCGCATAAGCCGTACCGGAGAGTTTTCTGTGCAGTATCTCCAACTTTAAAGTTATATCTGGAACTGAAAATTTACTAACAAGAATCCGGTTTTTTGTCCAAGGTGGAAGATATAGAAGAAATTTGAAGTAATTTATCCGGATTCTTTTTAAATTACCTTTCTTAAGAAGGGGGTAAAGACCTGAAGCATAAAGGACAGAATGATCACAGAAAGTAGAATAAAGTTTGGCCAGCGCAGGTCTGTTATACTTCCCTCGGTTTGCAACAATCTTTGCATAACCAAGCTGGATCTTTTTACTGATATCAGAAACAGTACGCTGACGCAAATTCGAAAGATTGTTAGTAATAGAGATACCAAGCCACCGGATACAATCTACAAGAGGGATAGTGAAATTTTTACAGTGAAGAATCTTATGAAGAATCTTAGCTGATGTATCCGTTGAAAACATAGCTGGAATAAACATAATCATAAATATTTCAGCCTCCAGCACTTTTCGTAATAGTCTCTATTTTGTGGATGGGCACGTCATTTGACGGGGGTTTTAAGCCAGTTTTAGGATTGAGATTTTGAAACATTAAAAGCTAGAATTTGGATGGAAATTAAATTCGTCAGCAAAAAGCAAAAAAAATTTCGCCTGCGGCGCTCACTTTGTGTGATTATGGATAGTATATTGACTAGACTACAATTGCTGCTGCTGCCGGAACGTCGCTCCATCCGGTTTCTGGAACTTCTTAGAGTCTCGGTATTTACTCAATGCTAAATGATAGAATTTGTATGAGAAGCAGTTAAATTTTAGCTTACAGAAAAAAAATGGTTTCGAAAATTTTTGCATGCGGCGCTCGATTAATTTTCTATTGGCTAGAATAGATAGAAGCTGCCCGGCATTATGTTCTCCATGTTGGCTTCGCCAAAACGCCGCATAATAGTTGGCTTATCGTCTTTCATGCTGCCCTTTATTGTTACTCTTCCTACGTAATCGTTTCTGTTCCATAATTTAAAGCTCGAATTTTTAGTTCTAGGATTCGGTAAAAATTTTTAAAGATTCGGTAAAATTTTGGCTCTGCACCCCCCTACCGAAAATGCACTTGCGACGCCCCTGCCTATTGGCAGAGATGGGCGAATCAGGATTCGGATTCGGATTCAAGTCCAGGATTCGTTCTTGTAGCTGGATTTGAATCCTTAGCTTCTCAGGCAGGATTCTGATTCCAAACCTTCAAAATCCCGAGCAAAAGTTGTGCATTCCTAGTATTTTCGTAAAAACCGACAACCACAGTAATCCGCTCGGGTTTTTGCAATTCCCGATGTAGAAAGGCATACGTGAAGGTTCACGAATCAGTTTTCAAGGTTAATTTGCATGGTTTTACGGAATTCATTACCGCTAGTGCCAACCCAAGATCAGGCACCAGGTAGTCAACAAGAGCTACGAGCTCATATGGTACTTTTACGAGTAGGCTGTACAAGAAAGTAGATGAAAACGTCACAAAATACACCCGCCACCCAAAAATGCGGTTCGGAAATAGAAATAGGATATTTAGTTTCACTCATTTCTGAGCAGTTCCGGCATCGTCTCGATTATCTCGATTAACTTTCAGCCCAGTAAATCCATTTGTTTGATCCCTAGACGTGCTACATGATTTCCGGTACTCCCTCTATCTCCACCTACCGTGGCTGAATCTGGTTCGGAATACAAAAAAAGACCACCTAAAGCATCTTCTTTTATACCATCTATCAAGTTTCATTCGAATCTGAGCATTTTTGGAAATTTCCGGTACCCCCCCCCCTCTCCCACCAACGTTGTCGGATCCGGTTCGGGCCCAAGATGTGTCATCTAGGGTATGTGCTCTCTCTATGTACCATATTTCATTTAAACTGATGCACTCGCTTGACCCCTATGCGAGCCTCAAAGTTTCCGGCAATCTCCATCCAACTCCCCCTACTGTGGTCGAACAGGACTTGAAAGCATAAACATCGTATCCCTTAATTCCCTGTTCCTGTCCATCAAGTTTTACCGAATTTTCCAGGTTTCCAGGTTTCCAAGTTTCCCAGTACCCCCCCCCCCCCCCCTACCTTGGCCGAATCCGGCCCGGACGACAAATAACAAATCTAGGCCGCATAAACTCGGCACTGTCGGATTTGCATCTCATTCGGTCCATCCGTTTGATTTTTGTACATGTCAGAAGTCCCCCCCCCCCCCCCCCCAATTCCCCTAATCGTGGTCGCATATAGTTCGAACGCGTGTTTTACATGTCGAGGCCATCATTAAGTTTCACTCGAATCAGACCACTCGTTCGCAATTTATAGAAGTCCAAAAAACGCTCAGATCTAGGAACGGAAGTTTCCTGGGGTATGTTGTGTCAGGTTCTTAAGTCAAGATAATTCGGGTCGCTAATATGCCTGCAAGGTTTCGTTGTCGTTTTACGACTGGAACTATTCTAACTCACGACTACCGGAATTCCAGGAAACCCCCTCCAACTTCCCCCACAGAGCCCCGAAACCATCTGGCTCCGTTAATTTCATCTAGGCCTAATGCTTGTTCCACCCATTAAGTTCCGTCCCAATCCCTCTGCTTTTAGAGTTTCTTGAGTCCCCCCCCCCCCATTCACACAGTTATCGGACCGGACCCGGACTTCACACTGGACGTCCGAGGCGATAGCTCACCAGACAAGTTTCATTCAAATCCGATCATCTGTTCAAAAGTTATGCACGCCACTAGATTCCGGACTCCCCATCCAGCCACTACCCCCACGATGGTCGGGTAGGGGAAACGGCTGTTCTCAAGTCAATCTGTTCGGATCCCTGACATACCTGCCAAGTTTCATCGCCCTAGCACATCAGGAAGTATGCCGAACTCGCGGGATCGCTAGAAATCCGGACCCCCACCCCAACTCCCCTCACAGTGCCCTGATCCGGTCCGGCTATGTCAATGACCTGTCTAGGACTTGTGCTTGTTTTTCCCACCAAGTTTCATCTCGATCCCTCCTCTATAAGCGTTTCTCAAAATTTCCGGTTCCCTCCTCCAACTCCCCCCAGTGTCATCGGATCCAGCCCGGATTTTAAGTGAGATGTCTGAGACACGAGGTCATCCTAAATATCAACTTTCATCAAGATCCGATCACCCGTTCGCAAGCTAAAAATACCTCAAATTTTGGCTTCACCATCCCTCCACTCCCCCCCCCCCCAGATGGTCGGATCGGGGAATTGACGATTTCCTATTTAATCTGGTCGGGTCAAAGGTAAGCCATTTTCGAAAAATAAATTAAAAAAGGCACAATCCCAGCTTACCGTCTTCAACCATGTAAATTTAAGCTTTTGTTGATCTTCAGATTCGCTGCCTCGGGCTTAACTATGGGTCGTCGTGCAAGCAGAGCACATCCTGAACGTTATTACAAGAGCCCCGGGTGAAAAAGTACAAAATGATATGAGTCAAAATAGTTCAGTACATTCAAACAGCAGATGTAACTTAAAAATAAGCTGCCTGTTCAGTTAAATTCAAGCCTAGAATGTCTATATTCATCTCCCAGGTTTTTCTTCCTGACTGCATACTTTTTCGTCGAGAGGGGTCCGGAAAGTAGAGCCTGGCCAAAAACGCTTGGAGGTCCAGTATGTTGGACTCCCAGGTTCCGGAATCTGGAACCACTCTGAAAGGTGTCGTATAGACGAACACATTTACGAGACACAATTAACATGAAAATGAAGGGGATAGAATTGGTGAAGAAGAAACAGTCGGGACCGAGATGGACGGGGAGGATCAAGGTCTATCTGACATCTAGGAAATGTTGAAGGATAGAAAAATTGATTAGCATCATTATCATGAAAATACAAAAGGACTGGCTTGACTCTGCGGAAGCGCTAGATCTCAGGAAGTTTGGAAGGTCAACTAGTGCAAGCTGAGTACTGAACTAAAAGCCAGGCTTCACCTTCCAGATCCTAGATATCCGGAGTTTCCGCATAGTCAAGCCAACCCTTCCGGAATTTCATGATAATGTAAACAATGGCCAAGAACGGATAGCATACGTCCTACGATTTTTTTACGAAAGAATCTTAGCTGACGTATCCGCTTCCAGCCAATGTTTGAATATGTTTCCCAGTCCACTGATGCTCAAGCAACATTTATTATAATGTCGAGAGCTATTTTGCTATTCTTCAGAATTTCTTGGATGTCCCATTCGCAGTTCAAATATCTTTTGCAACCCAAACACGACTGTCAATCTTTCTCCCTTTCCTGCCAGCATTGGCATATCTCTTTTGTCTCTCATGTGTTGCCTCCAATGACAACTTCCAGGCCAGACATCCGGAATCTCAGGTGTCTAAAAACCAGGTGCGCCCATTTTCTATGTCCTAGATTTCTTGCATCCGAACACAACTATCAATCATTTTCTTCTTCCTACTTTTGCAGATTTACTATTTCTCTCGGACGAGTTGCCTCTAATCTCTATGGCACCTTCCAGACATCCGGAATCTAGGGTCTCCAATATTCGGACTTCCAGACATTGTTTGGCCTGGCTTCACATTCCTGATTCGTCTTGACGAAAACGGCTGACTGAAATCTAAAAGGTGAAGCCAGGCTTTAAGACCATAGACTTCCCAATGTTTTGGGCCCGGCTTCACCTACCAGACCAGTCTCGAGGATAGAGCTGTCTGGGATTCAGAAGAACAAGACCAAAGGTTTCGATGGGATCTAAAAAATTCAATATTTGATCCAGACAATTGGGTCTTGTCTCGCCATCAGAGGCGTCGCTATGGGTGTGTGTGGGGTGGTGGTACCCCCCCCCCCCTCTCGACGAAAGGAAAAGAGCTGAGAAATAGTTGTATCTCCAAGCTCTAGCGCTTGGCTAAATAGGTTAAAAAAAAGCTAAATAGGTTAAATTAAGCTGGTCTGGGAACTCGAATAAGCTGATCTGGCGCTCAAATAAGCTGATCTTGGCGCTCAAATAAGCTGATCTGGCCGCTCAAAGGCAGTGCGCTAGAGCTTGGAGATACAACTACTTCTCACCTTTAATGAACTGCAATATTTTCTGACAAGTGCTGGTCCGTTGATGCTGGTAAATACCAGTTTTGGTTGTAAATAGCACCGTGGAAGGAAATGAATGTCTTAATTGCGGTAATGGGATTATTTTTTCCGCATGTGATATAGTGATGTACTTAGGGATCCCATATGCATCGTCAGCTAAGGTTTCTTGGTCTATAAATGTCAATAATATACAAGAAAGAATTCGCAAGGCATTTGGCCTCTTGATTCGTTTTCGTGGGCGATACAGGAAAGACATTTTCGGGTCATTGTTCACTGCCGTTGCTTTACCTTTACCTTTACTTCTTTTTGCTGCTAACATCGTAGAAAATTTTCGAATTTGCGACATATCCGCTATTAAAAATATCATATTTCAAATTTTCCAAATTTCTCCTTGGGTTCCCCATTTCTTTCAGTAATTCGCAGTTGGTTTCCAATTTTAAAGTTAGAGACCCAGTTTTATTTTGAGGAAAAAGGTGACTTTTATAAAAAAAAAAGCTTCGTTAGCCCTCCAAGCCACAACCTGTGCCCATTTTTTTAACAAGTGAATAATATAGTGTGCAAATAAGTGTGACTTAGTTGTCGAAATCGCATGTATTTTTTATAATATTTATGTGTCATTGAATGGACCAGATGGTTTAGGCATAGTTCTGGTTTATCCATTATTTTGTACTCCTCAGTTCTGAGGGAAATAAATGAATAAATAAATAAATGGGTGACAAACTTCTTGACTATTTGCTCGTCACTTCAACCGAAAAAGTTTTCTCTGGCGAGGTGGATTTGGAACAGCTGTTTGGTACATAGGAGAATGTGAAGCCGCGTCGAGTACAGATTTGATCTCTGATGAAGAAAAGCTGAAATGGGCGGCTGGCCTCCGGCAGGCATCCAGCCACCCCTCCCCCCTCGAATTTTGCTAGCGACTCCGCTGCTCGCCATATCCAGTCTTCGCCAGACTCCTTTAACATTTTTAATATCAACATTCAGAAACAGATTAAGGCCAAATACCTAACTATCTGAGAAAATCAAGTTCAGATATGGATTCAGCATGCGTGTTACACCTACAAGTCATATCTATTTTGACGAAAACTTCCTGCCTTACTTCTGCCAATTTTCTGGTTTCAGGCGAACTCCGGAACTACTTGTCCGGCGAGAAAAGAAAGCTAAAAATCGAATTCAGCGTATCTTCTTTCCCCAATAGAGAGATCTAATCAACTTCAAATAAAAATTTAACTTATAACACAATTTTACGGTTCCACCCGGATTCAGGGCGAACTATAAGTCCAGGTAAAAATGATTGTCATATATGGATTCAGCATCTCTTCTCTTCTTACCCCTAAATCGGATATCTAATCAACTACAAATAAAATTTTTGCTCTAACAAATTTTCCGGTTTTGGCCGGATTCAGGACAAACTACTTGCCCGGGTATTATTCCGGGTACATATTCTGTATAATTCTCCACAACCGATTCGGGACACAGAGGAACGCGAGAACTAGGCCGAACCAGGCAGGCTTCCGGTCAGGGATGGGCTGTGTTGACCAACTGTTCACCCTTCGACAAATCCTGGAACATCGAGCCAAGCACCAACAAATCTGTGTCGCGGTTTTTATCGACTTCGTCACTGCCTTCGACTCAGTGGAGCGGGACGGAATCTGGAGAGCTATGACTGATGACGGCATACCGGGCAAAATTGTCCGTCTCATCCCAGCATACTACCAACATACTAGGGCCCGAATCCAGATCGGCGGAGAACTGTCAGCACTTTTTGAAATTGCGTACTATCGCCCACGCTCTTCAACTTCATAATCGACTGGATTATGAGAAGGGCTATGGAGAACCATGCGGGCATCGAACTCAGCCCCGAGTTCTCGGTGACTGACCTCGATGACGCTGATGGAATCGGCCTGCTCTCAGACTCAGCAGCCGAGGCCCAAAGGATGTTCGATGATGTATCAAAGGAGGCGGAACCACTGGGGCTCAGAATCAGCTCTGAAAAAACAAAATACATTTCCAACGAATCGTCGGATTCGGTCATCAAGCTGACCCAGTGTCACATAGAGAAGGTTGACAAGTTCAAATACCTTGGCTCACTCACCGACGTGACAGGAAGAAGCAGCGAGGATATCCTGGCCCGAATATCAGCTGCTAACGGCGTTTTTGCTCAGCTAAAAAAGGGTCTGTGGAATCGTAGAGGCGTCAGTCGGAACACAAAGGTTAGAGTTTACGAAGCCATGGTCAGATCCACCCTTCTTTACGGGTAGGAAACATTGCCAATAAAAGCTGCCGAGGCCCAATCCCTTAATGTGTTCGAGCATGGAGGCCTCCGAAAAATCTTGGAAGTGACACTCCGAGACCGTCTCAGTAACAACAAAATTAGGAGACGGTCCCCCCAAAAATACGATGCAGCGTCACTAGCGAAGAAACGCCAATTTTCATGGTTCGGCCACGTGAGCAGAAGAGAAGATTCCACCCTGGCGAAGTAAGCTTGCTCGCCACCCCGATGTCCGGCTGGAAGAAATCCGGGGAGGTCAGCGTAAAACATGGCTGAGCACCCCCAAGGAAAACCTCGAGCCCATCGGAGGCTTCCGCCGGCATGGGAGGAGATGGGATCCCTACTGGCTTCAAATCTCGATGCCATTCACAGAAGACCGAGATTCATCGCATACCTTGGTCCGTCAGCTGCTGTCGCCAGGGAGAGCTGCACAGCTTGCGTCCTGATACAAGTACAAGTAAGTAAGCAACTAAGTACTTGTCCGGGTAGAAAATGGTTTTCATTTAAGTCTTTAGCATGTCTTCTTTCCCTCAAATCGAGCATCTAATCAACATAAAACCTTATCAACTTTTAACCAACTTTCCAGTTCAGGACGAACTGCTTGTCCGGCGAGAAAATGGTTTTCATCATCGTGTTCAGTATTTCTTCTTACTCCATAATCGAATATCATATTAGCAGTTTAAAAATATTTTGTTTGCCCAATAATTTTAACCCCCACCCCTAAATCTAGGGCTACAGAGCCCATCTGCGAACTTAACCTTACACTTGACCCAAAGAATCCTCACACCGAGTTTCATCAAAATAGCTCATTCCCTTCGAGAGCTATCGTGCTCACAGACCATTGGACAGACGGACAACGTTTGCGATGTCATAGGTATCCCTCCACATACGTTTTAAGGTGAGCCACACCTTAACGACACCTTGCACTGTTTACTGTTTGTATTCAAATTATCTGAATACCGCAAAACTAGGCTCTGCTTTTGACAAATTTTCCGCGGCTTTGGCTGTTTCAAGTCTTTCCCCAGGCCCATTGACTTCTAGCAAAAACTACGGCAAATCCACATAACCGGTCTATGTAGTGTATCGTGGCAAGAGCAAAGATTAGTGAGGTGTCGTTAGCGAATTTAGAATGTAACATGGGTCCAAATTTGGGTCGATGGGTTTAAGAATCAATGAATGCAGTTAAGGCAGAAGTTCGCATTGGCATTACAGGTACGGTCGGTTCCCTTGTCTCCAGCGTTTTCGATGTCGCTGCCCATCTTTACCTCTACAAACTCAGGGTTGTCACGGGTAGCACGAAAGTGCTACTTTTAAAACTTTTCTACGAAAACGTAGAAAAGTTTTTTCAATAAAACTTAACACTATTAGAGCACTAGCAAAAACAACACTTTTTTCTTTAAAATAACACTTTTCTTCTTTTCAACTGCTAGTCGATTTAAAGGCAAACAACTAGCTCCAAAAATTCTGCTACGGTGAAATAATTCAAGTAGAATTGTGGATTCGCGTTCCATGATAAATATCTTCTACTGTTGCGTATTTATACCATGGGTTCGTCCGCTGATTGCACTTTTAATTCCTTATTGTACTGGTGAGAGAACAAAATTTCACTTTCACGAGCTTGAGTCCGTGACAGCTGTCATTTGCCGCTCATTCGATCACCCTAAATTGAAACCTAAAGGTTTTGATGGGACCCCCAAAATTTAATACTTGTTGCAGAAAGTTGCTTCTTGTAGATATCGGGTCTTTGCCAGGCTCCTTGAAAATTTTTACTATTAAATTTAACAAGACCTGAAAGCTCATATGGCACTTGCAAGAATAGGCAAAATGTTGGCAGGAGTTTTTTGTTTGGGAACTTTGTACAGAGTCGAATATTATTTTATTATACACTAGTAAGTAAAAAGTAGACTCCTCGAACATTTTTCCCATTAAAATTAAAAAGCATTAATCATCTGAGAAAACCAAGGTCAGATATTGAATCAGCATGTGTGTTTACCCCTATAAATCATCTGTTTTGACGAAAACTTCCTGCCACTTCTGCAAATTTTCCGGTTTCGGCCGAATTCCGGAACTACTTGTCCGGCGAAGAAAAAAAGCTCAAAAACAAACTCAGCGTATCTCTTTTCCCCAATATTGAACATCTAATCAACTTCAAATAAAAAATCAACTTACAACAAATTTTCCGGCTCCAGCCGGATTCCGGTCTAACTATATGTCCGGGTAAAAAAATGATTGTCATACACGGATTCACCATCTCTTTACCCCTAAATCTAATATCTAATCAACTACAAATTAAAACTATAACTTTTAACAATTTTCGGTTTTGGCCGGATTCCGGGTGAACTACTTGTCTGGGTAGAAAATTGTTTTCACATAAGTGTTCAGCATGTTTTCTTACACCTAATCGAATATCTAATCAACTCCACATAAAACGTTTACTTATAATAAACTTTCCGGTTTTGGCCGGATTCCGGGCGAAGTACTTGTTCGGCGAGAAAATGGTTTTCACCATTCTGTTCAGCATGTCTCCTTGGCCTCTAAATGAGGTAAGAATCTTATCAACTTCAATAAAACTTTTACTTTTAACAGACTTTCCGGTTTTGGCCGGATTCCAGGCTAACTACTTGTCCGGCGAAAAACCGATTTTCACAATCATGTTAAGCATGTCTTCTCAACCCTAAATCTAATCAACTTCAAATAAAACTTTTACTTTTAACAAACTTTCCGGTTTGTTTCCGAACTAAATCTCCGGGTAGAAAACGATTCAAAGACATGCAATTCAGCATGTCTTTTCACCCATAAATCTAACATTTAATCAATTTCAAATAAAACTTTTACTTCTAAAAAATTTTCCGGCTTTGGCCGGATTCCGGACAAATTAATTGCCCGGCGAGAAAATAAGTTTCAGATGTGGATTTAGCACGTATCCTTACCACTAAACCGGCTATCGCATTGGCTTTTTTAAAATTTGTTTCGTTCCTTAATTCGGAACCCCTCCCCTACCCCTAAATTTGGGGCTTGAGGGCTCATGTTCATCTAACAAGCTTTTCGGTAATTTGAGGAAATGGATCATCTTACCAAGTTTGAAGAATATATATCTCTGCCCCTTCGAGATTTATTGTGCTGACAGACGGACAGACAGACATACGGACAACTATTACAAATTCACACGCAGTTCACACAGAGTTCACACGCAAATAAAATCGGTAGTAGCACTTTTTTTCCAGAAAAATAACACTTTTCCGGTCTTCAGCGGTCTGAAAATTTTTCGCCGAGCCGCAACACTGTTGACTGGGGCCAAGATCTTGCCGCAAATTTCAAAAGAGTAGCAACGTGTTAAAAGGAAACGACGCTGACGTCATAAATTATTTGTCGTTTAACTTACTTTAACTGTTTAAAGTCTTTGATTCATTTTGGCTGAGAAGGTGGGAGACACCATCCTTTTTCGATGTGTTGGATTTTTACAAACACACTGTTGCCTTTGTTTTCTCCAAAATCCTCACATTATCCACAAATTACTTGCTGATTACTTGAAAACAATTCACTCCTGAACGGGAATCTGCCACTGGTAATTAATTATTCATTGATCTCCTGGCGCTGGTCAAAAGATAACTAGAACCTTCGAGAAGATCGAGTGGCATGTAAGAGGATTAAAACAACTAAGTATATCATCCTGTGCTGTGCTGGTGCTGTGGATGTTTAGATATGTCTGAAGAAGAAATCATCGGCCAGTTTGACATTTTTTGGTCTCAGAAGCTGAAAATTATTTAGCTGAGTTGCAGAATCTTCAAGAAATCAGCTATTTTCATTTTCATTTCTTATAAAAAGAACCGGATGTGCCGACGAGTTGATCGACGCCCAACAAAAACTTAATTATTTTTTTTTTATTTCTTCTGGATTCCTTCTGTATAAAATGAACCCGATGTGCCGACGAGAATACCGAGGCACGCCAAAAGCATGCAGAATTCGATTTCTTCAGTGTTTTGCCCGACAAACGTTTGTAGGATTTTATTTCTTGCATATAAAAACATGCCGATGAGTCTACTGATGCCTGACAAAAAGCATACAAGATTTTATTTCTTCTGTGTTTGTTGCTGGTAATTTTTACTGACTTTTTCTGCCGAAAAAATGACTGTTTTCAAAAATAAAAATGACATTTTTGAAAAAAATTGACTGATTTTCCAAACAATCCACTGATTTTCAGAAAAACCGACTATTTTGACAAAAAATCGACCAATTTTCAGAAAAAAACACTGTTTTCATGAACAAATAAAATGTTATGAAGAAAAATTGCGACGCTTCGCTCTGACTCAGTATTTTCTACCAACTGGCCGACGGCTTTGGGGGGGCGTCCCCTGCTCCCCCCCAGTTGTGACGCCTCTGCCTGCTACAATAAAAACATTTTGTTAGATCCAAAGTCAAAGTTTGATTCCGTCCTCCCCATGTTTGATGCTTCCTACTTGCACCTCTAGATGACCCATTGGTCGGATCGAGTTCTGGCTTCATCTTGCTTCTTGGGTGGGGGGGGGGGGTCTAGATGTTGCAGGTGCTAGAATGCTTATGATATAACTCCTTTAACCAACATAGAGAGACGAGTCCCTGGAAACTGCTTAGAATCAAACACATTTGGAGAGTCATAACAGTTACCCCACAAGATGAGTCTAGAGAAGTAAATCTCTGGTTGATTCCATTGGAAAAATTCAGACAAAATGATTGTCCAGATATTCCAAAACAATATGTTTACCCAACATCCTGACCATCTGGAAGTATACACAGATAGCTCAGTAGAGGGCAAGCAGGTGTAGCATGACTCTATGACTAGCATCATAGGTCCACAATTCAAATACAGGAGGGGTATCCAGCCTCAGACAAGATTTCAAATTTCCAGAGAAGTCTTTCCTTCAGAATAATCCATCTGGCTTAAAAAGGAACCAACAAACATGACAAACATACTAAATTGAAGCTAACTGAATGATTTATATATTGGATAAATAAATATTGCTTTAATTTTTGTAGTTAAACATATTTTTTCTTTTGAATGTTCTTCAAACAAGAACATTTCATTCTAACCTTGCCTCGATTGACCTCAAAATGATGCAAAAGGTAGAGTTAGCAAGGCATTGTCTAGGGAACCGGGAGCCATAGGCTACTTTATAACCTAGGGGCTACGGAACAGGGAGTTCTCACGGAAATCAAACGATATGAGCTACGATTCCGGGATCTGACTTCATCGACTAATGGAAACTTGGATGTGCTTGCTCCCGTTCCAGTAGTAATAGAATAGAAATAGTTCACAGAAACTTCATCGTACCAGCTTCTCGTCCGGTAGTCTCACGGAATTATGTACTCGGAAGCTTGGGAGCCGGTAGGTGATACCGGAAACCATATAACTGGAGCTTATGTTCCGGTAGTGTGGACAATGGAATATAGAACTCACGGGATAGTTTGGATGAGAGCTAAGGTGTCTGGATTTTTGCTGACTTAGAGAAAATAACATGGGAAAAAATAAACTACCGGAACCCATATATTGAGAGC
Organism: Branchinecta lynchi; assembly: GCA_023053575.1. Lineage (NCBI taxonomy): Eukaryota > Metazoa > Arthropoda > Branchiopoda > Anostraca > Branchinectidae > Branchinecta > Branchinecta lynchi. The sequence goes on from JAKZAP010000005.1 coordinate 6,005,278, forward strand.
GAAGGTACCGGTAGCAAACAACTATTTGGTTGAAAATGACTAGCTCACGGACACAAACGACCATGGGTAGGGTTCCGGTAGTGCACAAAATATAAACAAATTTAACTCGCGGACCCGTGTCAGTGCATACTGGGAAACCAGGACTGAGTATTCTTTACTCACGGAACCCAATTCCCGTGGGCTAGGGTTTCGGTAGGGAAAAAGTTAAAATTAAAAACTCACGGACACGTGTCAACCTCGTCTTCGAGTCCCGTAGTATATATGATCAGCTCACGGAACCCAACTTCCATGGGCTAGGGTTCCGGTAGGGCGGTAGTGCGTGATTATACTTATTAATACTTCTTACCCCAAGAGTTGAGTCGATAATATTTGCTACCCGACTCTTAAGTCCATATTGACACGTCTCCGTGAGTTCGCTTTTTTGGCACTACCGGAACCCTATCGCATGGGAGTTGGGTTCCTTGAGTTAAAAATATTCACTCTCGGACTCCCAGTCTACACTGACGTGAGTCCGTAAGGTCAACATTTTTTTTGCACTGCCCATATCCATCTGTGTCCGTGAGCTGGTCATTTTCAACCAAATAGTTGATGCTACCGGCACGTCAGTGAAAATCACGGCATCCTAGCTCTCATTAAAACTATTCCGTGAGTTCTATATCCCATATAGGCACTACCGGAACACAAGCCAATTATATACTTTATGTTATCACCTACCGGCTCCCTAGCTTCCGAGTACATAATTCCATGAGACTACCGGACGAGAAGCTCGTGCGATAAAGTTTCCGTTAGCTATTTCGATTTACTACCGGAACAGGACAAGTTTCCGTTAATCAATGACGTCAGATCCCGGAATCGTAGCTCTTACGCTTTGGTTTCCGTGAGAACTACCGGTTCCGTAGCTCGTAAGACATAAAGTACGGCTCCCACCGCTCCCGGTTCCCTAGACAGTGCCAGTTAGCAAAGTCAATAGCCAGAAAATCTCTTTTCAAAGTAGCTTCAAAACAAAGAAAAGGCACAGAATTTGTATGTTTTTGGACATATGACAGTTCAGAAACGTCATATTTTGCCTCTTTAGTGTCAGGACAGCATGTACAGTTCAGTTTAAAGGAACAGAGAACTTGACTCAAACTTGACTCGGGGAGCTAGCTGACATATCAAGAGTGTAGCCTTAGTCGATATTGAGAGTAAGAAAAGTTCTCGTTACGACCATTGCAGTTTCCGGGCAGTTTCCGAGATTTTCGACTTCTGAGTTAGTAGAAAAAAAGCAAAAGGTTTGTGTGCCGGGAGTAGGAATCGAACGCACGACCTCTTGACTACTATCCCGATACTATGGCCGAAACACGGCCAAAGGCGAACTTTTACAGTGCATAAGTGCATAATTACAGTGCGTAAGGGGCAAGGGCCTGCCAGCTAGCTTTGGGAACACTAAGGAGGGGGTTCGAGATAACAAAGAAGGGGGGCCCTGTCGACAATAAGTCCCTGTATCTTTATCGAACCCCCAGGTCGGTTTGATGGCCGAAAGTTGCGTAGTCAAGTTTTCTGTGCCTTTAACATTTTCGCGGCAAAAATTGAGGCAGTGTAAAAACGAGGTCAGGTACCCTCATGTACAACTTAAATGTCAGGTACCCTCCTGTACAACTTAAATGTAGACCTGCGCAGAACTAGTGCAGAACTTGTAGTGATATTGAATTCATTGGTACAGTAGAAGTATGCTTACTTGAACACTTTTCCACTACCTTGGCTTTTTTAAAAAGGAAAATGGAACAGAAAAATAACAAACTTGGTATCAGATAACAGCCAACTATTTCAGGATTATTCTAGCTCAAACTTGAAGTAGAAATTCAACTAACTTTCTTTGAATTTGAATTTACTAAAAAGGTCTTTCTTGTTTTGAAGGCATCTGTAGGTTCTGACTGCCGTCTTCTCCATTGAAGGTGTGTTCCTCGTGGCAAACTTTTCAGATTATAAAAAGCAAACCAGAGCCTCGTTTTTGTTGCATGCTGCAGGTCCACTTCTCGGCCGATTCCGGACTGATTCTTTCTACATCTGTTTTTGCACTGCAGCCCTTCCGAGGAAGACGGCAGCGCTTCTCGAGGATCAAGGACTTGCTCCCCGACCAAGTCCGTGCTTCCCTGCAAGATGCTGCAGCGCTGCCGCTTCAACCAAGAAGAAAGTGAATCCAAAAACGCATATTTTGCATAAGCAAAGAAGTGCTGCAGCAGCGATGCGGCAGCGCTATTGCAACAAAAACGAGGCTCAGGTGTCAGTTGAGTCACTTTCAGCCGTGAATTAGCAAAATATTCAAAAAGTGAAAAGCATGAGTGGTTGTTACAAGTATTCATAGTAAAAAAGGGCTGGTCTCTGTTTCAGTTTTTTCGTTTGTGTTCGTTCACTGTTAGCAGACATTCACATAAGCATACCTCTACTGTAGTTGTTGGAAACAACCCACCAACATAGAAGAAAAATCAATCTATTAGATTCTAAGTCATCCTTTCAGCTGATTAGCAAAGTGAAAAATTTTGTGGCAGATACGGATCTGAAACACATCCAAAGATTGCTAATTAAGCGCATAGACCAGAATACTCAAGAGATGTTCCACCCAGCGTGCCCCAAGCAGATACAGTAGCCAAAGCAGCTCATCAACCAGCCTGCTCCATAAGTCCGCAATGAGGGACACCTTGAGAATGAGAGCAGAAAAACAACATCCTCACTATTCAGACAGACAGTACACCATACTTTAGTACAAACTCAAAACAGAGTCCGCAGTTCTAGCACAAAACGCTGGTCCATTGGAAACTTTGCCTAACTCCACAATGCAGCCGATGCAGTGGCTGAGGATGAATCTTACAGCATCACATCATAACCCTACAGCTCATGATTTTGTGTAAAGAACTCAAGATTCTCAACTCCATCAGCTCAATCAGCTGATGAGAGAGGACACGAAGATTGAACACCAAATCTATAAAGCCCCAATCAATGTCATTGCTCACACAGTCCAGTGGTTCCCAACCGGTGGTACGTGTAGCCCAAGGGTTCCGCGAGACTCTTGCAAGGGGTACGCGAAGGAACCAAACTTGATTTAGTCTGTAGCTCCAAAATCTCGCCTCACTCATTTTTGATTGCCCCTAATATTACCAGCCAAAATGTATCTTAAGGGACAAGGTATTTTTACTGCCCGACAGGTTATTTTTACCGACTGTTTTTTTTTTAAGTAACTGCTTTTACGAAAAATCGCGGCGCTTCGCGCAGACTCTTTTCTTTTTAATCGTCTGGCCGACATTGGGGGGGGGGGGGGGGAGTGGTGTTGTCAACCCGTGCGCGACACCTCTGATAACAAGTCCTGGTGAAAGTCAGTGAAACAATGGTTGATTTAAAAACAGCTAGCCTACTGCCGTAAAATCTGTTCCTGTGTCAAGCAATATTGTTTAAAAAAAATCGAAGACATTGCAAGTGATATTGTCATTCAGGTTGCGAACTAAGCTAACGAAAAAGTTTGCGATGCAGCTTGATGAAACCACGGAGAACATCGAAACCAAACACAGAAACAGGGTGACTGTGAAAAATATGCTGCTAATGACGTCGAGCCGAGATTTGACAATATTTTTCCTACAAAGAAGCTTCTATTGATTGCCTCATTGATTTTGTATACATTTTTACGTATGTATGCCTTATCGTTTATGATAATAACTGTCGTCTTTTTCGCGTTCTGAAAAAGGGGGTACGCAATCTTTTCGAACATTGATTAGGGGTACGCGGTACGGAAAAGGTTGGGAATCACTGCCCTAGTCAATAAAGGGACTGACAAGGATGTTGAACCCAGCGTCTGCAGATTTTGGATTGGATCAATGTGTTAACTTTTAACTTCACACTTCCATTAGGAAGGAGTTATGTCGTTGGAGGTTATGCAGAGGCGTCACCATTATGTGTGGTATGTCTAGTTCTTGACCGTCAGTCCGTCTCTCTGGTATGAGGATTCTTTGGGTCAAGGTAAAGGTCGAGTTCGTAGATGGGCTTTGTAGCCCTACATTTAGGGGTGGGGGAGGGGGTGCAAGTTAAGGGACAAACAAAATATTTTTAAACAGCTAATGCTATAGTCGATTAAGGGGTAAGAAAAAATGCTGAACACGAATATGTAAACCATTTTCTCGCCGGACAAGTAGTTCGCCCAGAATTCGGCCAAAACGGGAAACTTTGTTAAAAGTAAAAGTTTTATTTAAAGCTGATTATATGTTCGATTTAGGGGTAAGATTACGTGCTGAATACGATGATGAAAATCATTTTCTCTCTGGACAAGTAGTTCTCCCGGATTCCGGCCAAAACCTTAAATTTGTTGAACGCGTTGTATATTATGTATAAGTTGTATATTGTAGTTGATCACACGTTCGATTTAGCGGAACCTTAAGAAGAGACGTTGAATCCATATATGATAATCCTTTTTTACCTGGACATATAGTTCGCCCGGAATCCGGCTGAAACCGAAAAATTTGTTAAAAGTTAAATTTTATATGAAGTTGATTAGATGTTGGAAACAGGGGTAAGGACATATGCTGAATTGGGTTTTGAGCTTTATTTTTTGGCAGGACAATTAGTTCCGGAATTCCGCCAAAACCAGAAAATTGGCAGAAGTAAGTAAGGCAGGAAGTTTCGATCGGTTACGTCAAAATAGATATGACTTAGTAGGGTAAGCACACATGCTGAATCCATATCTGAACTTGGTTTTCTCAGATCTGCCAGTTATTGTACTGTCTTTTGAAAATGTACAAAAAACAATTATTTTTTTTTAGTTTCTAAGGTGTTTCAACGCCCTCTATAAGCCTTGATCTGTTTCTAAATTTTAAAAATAAGAATATTTAACTGTCTGAATCATATATTACATTCTTGGGATCCCATCGAAAACTTTGGTCTTTGTTCGGATGGAGAAAATCAGAATAATGATAATAACCCGGTGGTTATTACCAGAGTTTCTTTTTCTTCATTCAGTATACATATTTTTTTTTTATTCTGTGACATATTTTATTTTGTGACATATCATATTTTTTTTATTCTGTGGCTATTGACAACTGTGAAACTTAAATTGCATAAAAGCGACAGACGTGCCAGTGGCTTAAGGGAATGACGCTTCATTATGACAGATCTTATTTTTTTTTTTAAATTAATCCTTGAGGAAGGATCGGTGGTCAGAAAATCGTTAGCGTTTTTGCGGAGTCCTGATTCCTACAAGTCGTCAAAAGGATACCGTATTGGGACATTCCGAGATTATCGGCAACCAAACCAACCAGAGTTCAACTACCACATTTGTTAAGACGTCACTCGACAGTTTTGATATGGTGCTTTACCGGAACAAGACATTGGGGCAACTATTTTAGTTTTAGCCTACAGTAATTAGCTAACCTGAATTTTTCTTCTAGGTCTACAAACTAACAGTTTCTACATACTATGGCCTAGCAAACAAAGCGGAAGTCAGTGAAAAAGATGAATTCTACGCTCTGCTGAACTCGAAGCTGTCGCTAGCATACCCACACGGCTATATCTTCTTCTGACATGGCATATTTCGGGCCAGTACTGCTAACCCATCTGACAACAACGAAGGACTCCTCAGTTCATGTGCTGCTTAGAACTTGAGGGTTGTCAACGCTTGGTTCCCCGTAACAGACGTTTATGGCAAGTCACGGCAAAGATGGAAAGACTAGAAAGATGTAGATACGTAATAATTCGTCATCGGTGGCTTTCTCAGTCTAGAACTATCAGTCTTGCACTGGGGAAGAGCTTGACAGTGCTGATCGTAGGATGTAAGCTAAAACTTTGCCAACCAGCGAGACGCCAGAAACAACTCCATCCTCCTTAGAGGTACGTGTACACCTTACCTTACCTTACACTGTAAAAAGTTATTCCGAGTAAGGATTAAAGTTAACTGCAGTATTTGCTACTGCGATTCATCTTACTGAGATAAGATTAATCCGAATTAGAGATAAGATTATCTTATTAGAGACAAGGTTCATCCCAGTTAAATACCGCAAGATTTTTTTTACAGTGAGTTCCTCCTGTGCCACCAGAGGTACCCAGGACATCCAGAAAGAGCCACCAGTCATCCCCCATATGCGTTTCGGCCCAACCGTCTTCCCACTGTGGTTGGATTATCGTATTGATGTGCTTCAGGTGGTAAATCTGGATGCCTAAGACGATTTCCAATCACATTTAAATTCGCTCTGATAAAAGTCGAATATTTTCTACTCCCATCGGACCGACATTTTCGGACCAAAGTTGCGATACTTCCGATGTTAGGAGCGGAGGAAATCCGCATCCGACTGCGAAAATCGGACATAGTTTGCACATAGCTTATGGTGGTGATGATGATATGTTTATTACCCATTTGTATGACAAAAAATTCGTCCTAAATGGAGTATGAAAAGAAGAAAAAAGAAAAGAAAAAACAAAACAACAACTGCAATTGATCCACATCAGCTAAATACACAAAACACACAAAGACTGAATTACAACATAGCAAGATATAAACTGTGGATATTGTCCAATCCCCCCGCAAAATGTGATGGAGACACATCATTCCCGCACGGCAATTAGAGAGCGACTTCCATGGCAGCTGAAGAAGCCTCCCCCTAGTTCCCTCTACGCTGGAGATGTCTCCCGGCAGTAGGAGCCTCAAGTCAAGTAAGTCAGGTCAAGCTTCTAGGTCTAAGTTCTAGGTTAACAGTGTTTCTGCCATACTGTATTGTTGGTCCCAAGACCATATCCAGGGGGTTAGATGGCTCACCCCCCCCCCACCACCACAAAAAATCATACACAAATAATCGTTTTTTACAGGTTTAACTTCTGATCCACGTTCTTGTTTTACACCGGAAGCTCCGTGATTCCTCTCAGAAAGTGCTTCTTTCTACACTTCTTTGTTTTATGGAAAGTTGGCATCCGCTATTTTGTTCGTTTTTTGCGAATGACTCTCTTAGCGACTCGGAAGGGGTAGACGTTTTTTCGCTAATGTATACCTGTCAAAAGATAAAAAGGCATATCCTAGTGAAAGGAAGGGAGAGAGAGGACGGGAAAGAGAAAAAGAAAAGGGAAGAATGAGGAAAGAGTTATAGGGCTACGAAAGAAAGACAAAGTGAATATAATTCGCTCGAAGAAGCTGTTGGTATGCTTGCCAGAAATATAAAAAAGAAGGTTTAGACATGCGCTTTCGCTCTTAACTTTGGCTTAGTTTAGAAGATTGGTGGTACTATACAGTTTTACTATCTAGAAATAGTCATTCGTCGGTATTATTATTATTTCTTTTGCCACGAAACACACTAGATAAGTGTAAAAAAGAAATAAAATAATTTACAAAAAACTGCATCGCAGGCGATTTGCATAGCAACGCAAAAATTCGACCAGTTCCCCGAAGAGTGAATTCGATGTACAACAAGACCAAAGGTTTCGATGGGATCCCAAAAATTAAATCTAATCCAGACAATTGGATCTTACATATCCGGTCTTCGCCAGACTTCTTGAAAATGTTTACTGTTAAAATTTAGGAACAGATTATGGTCAGTGGCTAACCATCTGAGAAAACCAAGTTCAGACATGGATTCAGCGTTTGTATTTACGTCATATATACCTTGACGAAATTGATCAAAACTTCCAGCTGCCCTAGATTTCCGGTTTCTGCCGGATTCTTGGCGAGCTACTTGTCCGTTAAAACAAGACCAATGGTTTCGATGGGATCCCAAAAATTCAATATTTGATCCAGACAATTGGGTCTTGTCTTCGCCAGATCCAGTCTTCGCCAGTCTCCTTGAACACTTTTACTATTAAAATTCCGGAACTACATGTCCGGCGAAAAGATAAAGCTCAAAAACGAATTCAGCATATCTCCTTACCCCTACATCCAACCTCTAATCAACTTAGATTAAACTTTTACTTTTAACAAATTTTCCGGTTCTAGCCGAATTCCGAGTGATCTATCCGTCCGGTGAGAAGATGATTGTAATATGCAAATTCAGCATGTCTACTTACCCACAAATAAAACATCTTATCAAATTTAAATAAAACTTTTACTCTAAACAAATTCTCCGGTTTTGGCCGGATTCCGGACGAACCAATTGTCCGGCGAGAAAATAATGTTCATATTCGGAATCAGCGCATTTCCTTGCCCCGATATCGAACCTCCAATCAACTTCATGTTACACTTTTTCTTTTCACAATTTTTCCGGTTTTCGCCGGATTCCGGGTGAACTATTTATCCGGCGATCAAATAAATTTCATATTCGGATTAAACACGTCTCCTTATCCCTATTTCGACTATTTCATTGGCTTTTAAAAATATTTTTTGTTCCCCTTAATTTCAAACCCCTCCCCCACCCCTGAATACAGAGCTACATAGCCCATCTTGAACATGATCTGTACTTTGACCTAAAGAGTCCTCGCGCCAAGTTTGATCAAAATATCTCAACCCCTTCGAGAGTTATTGTGCTAACAGACGGACGGACAGACGGACAACTTTTGCGATGTCATAGGTATCCCTCCACTTACGTTTTCGGATCCCAAAAAATTGTCGTCCCTTGATTTGAAACCCCTTCCCCCACCCTAAAGATAGGGCTACGTAGCCCATCTTCTAACTTAACCTGTATTTTGACCCAAAGAACAATCGTGCCAAATTTGAACAATATATCTCAACCCCTTCGAGAGTTATCGTGCTAACAGACGGACGTACAGACGGACAACTTTCACGAAGTCATAGGTATCCCTCCACTTGCGTCTTGGGATCCGAAAAAGTCGTAGGGCCATGTCAACAAACACATACTTGATAAGTATTAATAATCATTTCTGCTCCCTTGGCAATGGGAAGGGGCTGTGCGTTCAACATGAATAAATAATTTTTATATCTTTCAACCTAATTAGTAATTAATTAGGCATTTGCAAAGTAAACGGTACATACAAGAAGAGAAATAACCGCATAAAAAAAATACAGGAAAAGAAAAACTAAAGGTGTTGAATTAACTGGCGACTTAGACAGTCAACAGGAAGGCGACTGTATGGTGACAAAAGTTGTTCCCTTATCTCTTGTAACGTCGTAGTTTGGTCCAAAACAGAGACCTTCGCCATAATAAGCGTGTTCCACCCTACTTACCGTAGTTACTATGCATGAGGCCACGAATCCTGGCTTCTTCTGGAGCATTTTTCTGTTTTCGTCAGAATATCGTGCCGCGGGATGATCGGGCCAGTCACGTCACCGAAATCGTAGTTATCACGCTAACTCGGCTCCCGAGCGTGTAAGCAAATAGTTACTATTTTGAAAACGTTAGAACGGCCAGCTTAGTAGCTTTTCACGACTTTGGAACGAAAATAATAACTAAGAGTTACTATTGTTAGAAGGGTGGAACACGCTCAATGCGTTGACTGCGGGTGTGGTGAGGAAGGGATATGGGTCAGGGTTCCAACATACCCGCTAAATAAGCTATGTTTTGCTTAACCGCTATATAGAAAGTAAGCCACAATGGAAATAAGCAGTGGGAGAAGATAGAGCACCCAGATGTGTCTTGAGCTTGCAGTGACGCGGTTTTAGCCTATAAGCAGAAGTACAAAAGTAGCATTAACCGGGTAAACAGATTAGCACGTTAGATGCGTTTTTGCTCCGCGCTCACCATTGAAAGTTGATATTTTTCAGTATTTAGCACAAAGAGGCTAAAGTCTTATAACAATATTTACTGCAACAGGCTTTCGTTTTCGAGGGGTTGCCCACTTACCGGCACCGGTGCCGACCAGACCTTAGGCGATTTTATTTTTCAAACGCTTCTAAACGTGCTGATTTTAATGTTCTAACACGTGGCAGCCGGTGCCGGCACCAGGCCCTTGGTGTACATTACAATCGAGAATGGACAACCCCTTGTTCGCCTCTAAACAGGTTGGAGAAATTGGTAGTAACCATAGAGCAGAGTTAAAAATAATACACTGAACTATCAATTATCCACCTTTTCGGCAAGAATCACCAATTCTGCTAACTCCATTTCTATATTTTTTTGCGGAATCGTGATTTTCCATGAACTCGCGCCCCCTTTGATGACGGTTAATGCTGAATATTATAAATCTTTCACTTCAAAATTGTCGTAACTTCCATTGATTAATTTGAATCAACGTCTAACCTCGTTCCCTCACGACTGTCCTTTCCCGTTACACTCACTGAGTTCTGTCAAAAACACATATCATACGAGAACTATCCACGGCTTGCAAAAACTATAAAAAACGAAAGTTCGAAGCACAGACAAGCGAAAACGAAAATTTGCAAAAAGCACGCTAACCACGGCTATTAAAAACTCTTGTCAGTTTTTAGTGAAATACGAAATTTGTATGGTATGGATTTCGTTTTTTGCTACAGTTCTGGTAACAGCTGAGGTAACTAGGAACAGTTGACGCGTCTGGTACCAGGCATAGCTCCGAAAACAAACAGTCTGAAGTAGGCAGTCCAGTCTTACTATTCCCATGTTGCCTAGAAAAAGTGAAAAGAAGCAGAAGTATTTTTTTCCCGTCGCGGAACAGATGCACTTCGTAAACTGTCTAGACAGATCATCTTTTCCTTTGTTGCTAAAAACCAAGCCTTTGCGATTTTTTGGCAGAGGTCGCTCAACGTCTCGACTTTGTTTTATATTCTAGGTGTGATTTGAATTTTTGGATCCCAGGCGAAAACTGAGGGATATCTAAGAAATCTTAAATCTGTCCATCCTTGTTTCCGCACGCCGGTTATTTAGTGAGTTCTGTGACCTTCCGGACGCGTTGACTTAATTTGATGAATCTACGATCAAAGTAAAACTAAGGAGTAGCGCCAGGTTTTACAAAATTGACACACACTCGAACATCAGCGATACTAGCACCACTAGCGATAGAGAACGTTCCTACTGAAACTCAGTCAGTCGTTCACCGGCGCTGGCTCCGAAAACTTCGCATTCTAGGCATATCAGAAAAATGATAAAGCCTCCATTGTTTCCTTGGTGTATGCGGGCCTCACCTTTGCTTTACTAGAAATTTATAAACCCGCAAGTTTGTCTTGCTTTAAATGTCGGAAGCGTAGTGGGTGACGCTACGAATATGGCACGTCTGAAAAGCATGAACAGCATAGGTCTTGGCGCTACTCATTAGTGTTATTTTGCTCTGGTCCAGAGTGAGGTTGGGTTTGTAGATGGGCCTTGTACTTGAACATGTAGGGGCGTTGGGATGGGCGTAGGAATTTGGGGACCGAACAAGTTCTGCGATCAAATGGGTCGAAGGTTGATTGAGGTGCGAAAGGAAATGTACAATCAGGAATTGCCATTAGTCTTTGGCGGAAGGATATTTCTGTTGGGATCCGGTCAGGACCGAAAATTTACGACTGAACTCAGTTGTCCGAACAATCTGTCTCTTCTTGAGAGATGAAAGAGAATCAGTCTCTTTATTAGTGTAAAACAACACATGGAACCTGTACGTGCTGTTCGTTTTGGTGTCGGATGGATAATTTGGTCAAAAAACAAATGAGATCCGATCAAATTGACCCAAGAAACTGACAAGGGACTGATTAAGGGCAAAGATACATGTCTAGGATATACTATTAGTTTTCGGCTCAGGTGGGCAGTTCGGCCAACAGGCGGAGAAAAACCGGAAAACAACTGAAGAACCAAAACGTTCCTGATAAAGTTAGTTGGGGTTCAAGAAAAGATTTTATAAGTAGTGAGCTGAACGACAAAAATGCTCCTCATGGTTAATTGGTCATGGTACAAGTCCATTGTGTAAAGTGCCATCTATGTATTATTAGTTTAAGAAGACATTCAGAAGCTGGAAATTGGCATTCGTTGGTGCTAAACCGATAAGTCGATTTGTTCGGGTGGTATTTTATCCCTTCTTGTGTGAGGCTATACCTAGAAAAAATTAACCTGCCAAAAATTAAGTGAAGTTTATAGCAACCATAAATATTATATGTTGGTGGAGTTCCTTCTTAGGAATTGCTGGGGGTGAAAGCCATTGCAGAGATTTCATTTTCGACACGGCTGCTGTTAATGTTGCTTGGAAATTTGGTAGAACTCCGGATTCCTTGGTCTTGTTGGGTCGGCAGATATACGTGAGAGCAGATATGGTGAATATTTTCCTCTACTCGTTTTCCACAGATCGTTGATTCAGTCGTAATCCGGTAAACGTCCGCGGACTGTATTATCAAGGCGATATGTACGCGCAATGCGATTGATTTCTTTTCCCTTCCCCCGCAAAGTGGACATTGAGTAGATCGAGCAAGTCAAAACATACCCCAGTTTGGGATCCGGACGAAACCTTTGATATTGCTTCACGTGCTTCAACAAGTGGCTAATGAAGACCCCAAGGAGCCCACGTCTCCCTCGAATCGCGTTTCACCTTCTACCAGCTCCAAAAAACCCAAGTTTGTTTCGGAATAAGGTGCTCTGGCTAATTGCGAGTCCAGCAAGTCTCCTCTGAGAAACACTCTGAAGTCGGCGGCTGGTCCGTTTAGTCAGCTTGGAGAAACGGGCAAGCCTAGGTTCCGCGGTAGGGTTTGGTTGAGTTGAGAGCGTGTGTAGTCACAGGTGTCGTCGAGGAGCGCGAGTGGTACTTTTGCGGGATAGTGGCAGACAGCCTGGTGCCGTGAAGCGTGACACTGTGATATTTGTGAATGGTGAGTGTTTCGTTAGATAACAACTTAGAGCTCGATCATGATTGAGTTAGGGAGTCAGAGGGACTTTGCACGAGGCATGGAATCATAAAAACTGCCGAAAAAAGTAAGGGCGACGGGGCATGCGAGAAGTGGGTGGAAATTCAGTAAAATAATTAGTAGTCAAAGAGTTCTGGACTGTTTGTCAACAAAGTTTGTTTCACGTATGATAATATGTTCTCATGGTTTCTTTATTTTAGTCTGCACTTGCTATTTTTGGTCGTACGGAGTTCTGTTTTGTTCGGATTTGGTCAGGGATACTACTCAAGAAGTCGAGAAAAACTCAGGGTTCTGGTTCTTTCAAGTTGACTGGTGGATGGGGGTATGTGGAGGGGTAAGGCAAATGGAGATCCGTTAGCTTCCAAATGCAAGTATAAATTCGGAAAGCGGCGAAACTCAAAACGAAACATCGGCTGACAAGCGACAAAACGAAGTGTATTCCATGGTTTTATGTTGCTTAAACCCGCTTTCACATTGACGCGAAGTTGCTATCCGCTGCGTATGTGTTTATCTTGCGCTGCGTGCAGGTTGCGTAGTGTATCTTTCACACCTGCGCCTACAAGCTTTCACGCTGGACGTTCATTACCGTTTTCCTTTCTCGGTTTCTTATTCTGAATTCTCGTTTCTTTCATCATTACTAAGTTTTTCTTCATCGTTAGTAGGTTTTCTACAATTTGTCTTAACAAAACACGCAAGAGTATTTCTCCGAAAGTATTTCTCCGCAACTTCCAAGTTCAGCTCAGTCCTAAGCTTTCAGAGGCTCGTAGCTTCGATTTTGGTTTGAATTGAAACTAAACTATCTGGACCGTTTGTTATTCCGCCGGATTCGTATCCTTCTGGACTGTTTTTATTCATAATACAACGAGTTTTTTAGTGCATTCTGGCAAACAAACCAGTCTGCCAGCCGGACTGGAATTCGTTAGGTATTTTCGTAAGAGTTTGAAGCCAGAAAATTTATTTATTTTTTACCGGGAAACTACCCGAGTCTGTGGTCAGTTGTGAAATTCATCTGAAACTTGCGTGTTTCTTTGTGGACCGATGGATTTGTAGAGAACTTGTGTTTCAGATTCCTAGCAACAACGTCCAATTTCAGCTCAGAGCTCAACCTCGCTTTTGGCTTGAATCTTACTAAACTATTCGCACTATTTATTGTTCCTCCAGATTCGTGTCCTTCTTGACTGTTTTGATACATAATTTAAACTAGTTAACGAATATTTTTAGTACATTTTGGAATGACCAACCAGTCTGCCAGCCGGACTGGAATTCGTTAGGTATCTCCGTTAGAGTTGAAGCCAGAAAAGCATTTTTTGCCCGGGAAACTAGCCGAGTCTGTGGTCAGTTGTGAAATCCGTCACGAGCTAATTGCAGAGCCGTCAAGAGCTGTCGACCACCGCAACGATTTTTTTTTGTTCTACAAACGTTACTAACGAAACGGCCTGGTTGAGCTATCAGAGGAAAACTACATTTTTTGTTTAAATATTTTGAACTAATGAGGTTTCCGCCTGGTTGATGGTTTAGAACTCTTCTTCTCAAAGAACCTGGTTTACGTTACTGGCGAATCCAAGGTAATGAGGAGTGGTTGCCAACCATGACTTAGCAGCTGGTAAGTCGGGTAAGTCACCTTTGAGTGGAAAATTAAAATTCCGTAAAATTCAATCTCAGATTTAAGAATTTCGAGATTTTTGACGTTGAAGCCGTTGTGTTCCAAATGACGTGTCCGAATGACACCTAAAAAGCCACAGCAAGTATGTAAGCTACGTCTTTCTTATCAGTCTGCACTACGTAGCACTGTACAGGATATAAGTAGACAGAGATACCTATACGTAGCACGAGACGTGAGAAGATTTTGGTGGCAGGTTGTCAGTGGAGGATGGATGATAAGTTCCATCAAATATATGATAACGCCGATCTGACGATAATTGGCTGTATCAATCCTCTTCGTTTCTTCACGTGGGCCTTAGTCCGGTCGGAAAATGCGGAAAAGATGCAAGTTTGGGACTGAAGTGGCGAGATAGGATTAAAAGGATGACCATTTTATTCCTGCTTTGTAATAATAATAATAATAATAATAATTTATATGTGACCACTATACAAGAAAGGTAGCGGAGTGACTTAAGAAAAAAGAAAACGAACGTAAATTACAAAACAACAACAACACAAAATCAAACAACTAAAAACTCAGCGCGCTGCCGCTACCCGGATGAGTGGATTCCGGTTAAACCGGGAAACCTTGCAGAATTAAATCTTTCTGAACCGACGATCGAATAAGTTAAAAGAGTACGATAATGACAATTATCCTTATGTTTTACTTTTCAATGAAACTTATGAGTTGAGGAAGTAGAATGACCACTTCATTTCTCCACTTCGGTTAAATCTGGGCAAACCTGTAAAATGTGAAAACAAGTAAATGGCCAGTAGGGAATTTATTTCTTTAGCTGTCGGTATGCTAATCAATTAAACGGGGAAATCTTGGACTATGCAAATTAATTTTCGAACCGGAGCGCAAATAATTCAAACGAACATTGTAATGACTGCTAACTGTATGTTCTATTTTTCATCTTTTTTTTTTCCGGACTACCATTGCCGGATGTTGTCGAACAAAATAGACGATATCGGTTGGGGAAGTTCCAAAAGAACGAAAAATACTAGATATGGAAGGTCTGAGAAGAGCGCTTTGTTTACTTTCTTGCTCTCAGACTAGTTCACAGACTAAACTATGCCATATATTGTCCAAGCGTGAGGACTTTTCGCCGGTTCCTACCTTTGTCCGGCTCTTTTTTTCGCACATGTGAAACTTGGCAAACTGTGCAGTTAGACTGAATTAATGACCGGACACGTGATGAGAGCTGATCCTCCGTATCACGGTGTCGGGTCTGTAAAAAATTGCCATTTTTCAAACGTCACAAGATCATGTGCTTTACCCAATTGTGACGCTTAGGAATACGTTTTTTGGCTCTACCATTTAGAACTAAAGACAGTGAAAATGCACGCGCTTGTTGGCACAGTTGATATATAGAGTTCCTTTGAAGCGAATCATTTTCTTTGCCAAAGTAGGAGCGGTAGTCCATAGGTGGACAGCAGCGTGGCGATGTTGATGACTGATGAAGATTAGTCGTTTATAGCAATCGCCTTTAATTTAATCCTCGCACAAATAAAGAACGATCTTGGAAGTGATTCTCTCTTGTAAAGGATTGTTGGTTACATTTTCTGCCTGTTGCCTCGAGTCGAGACTAGCTCTTGAAGAAGGAAATCGGCTGTTCGCTCGTAACCACTAGCTTCCTATGGCAAATCCCTTATTAACCCTCCCTCTAACGATGGGATACTCACTCTCTGGCAACCGATGTACACTCATTGGTGGAACCCGGTAAACACGGGTTTGGGGACTGATCATCCCTCCGCCCTCTAAGGCTAGTGTCAGGGTTTTTGGTGGAGTGTTCCTTGGAACAATCCACTATTGCGAGCGCTGTAGCAGCTTTCGGTTCCCGGTTTTCGGTTTTCACCGTATTTTATGGAGCTCATAACTTGTGAACCAGTGAAACTATCAAGTTCAAACTTGGTACACTTGTGGATATTGGGGTCTACTTGTGCCTTTTGGGGGTCCCATCCCCCACAACCACCCGGTTCAGGGTCAAATGGGCCCAGATTGTTAAGTTATGAACAATGTTCATTACTTGACCAGACCTTGGACATAGGACGATCAAATTCCTTGTACTTGTAGACTCTAGGGCTGGGAAATTACTTTCCAAGTTTCACCTACCCACACACCCTTTCAAGGGGAACTGGGCCAAGATTGCCCAGGAGTAAAGCTCGTTACCCGTGAAAGGAATCAACAGATATCAAGTTGAAGCTTGGTAGGTTTGTGAGCAGGGGTCTCTTTTTGCTTTTATGGGCTCCAACCCCTCCCCCCCCCACACACACACACACTTGGATCAGGGGCAATTGGTCCAAGATTGCCCTTTTTTTTGTTTTTAACTTGACAAAATCCGGAGATAGCGATGACATTCCTTTGTGCTTTTTGTTCTTTGGAATATTAATGGGGAGTTGACCCCCCCCCCCCTGATGGGTAAGTGGGCCCAGTTTGTCCGTGCGTAAAGTTTTGACCTGTGACTAGAATCAAACTCTAAGTTGGTATAGTCGAAGATATTTCGGTCTAGATATGCAATTTGACCGGACCCCCTCCCCCACACACCAACACCCCCTCACAGTGCCCAAACCCGGTCCGGTTCTGTCACTTATGTATCTAGTTCTTGTGCTTGAGGTCTTCCCAAATATCAAGTTTCTTTAAGATCCGATCGCCCTTTCAAAAGTTATATATACCTGAAGATTCCATATTCTCCGTCCCTCCACTCCCCCCCAACGATGGCCGAGTCACGGAACTGACTATTTCTAAGCCATTCGTGCCAAGTCTCTAATGCTCAAGCCAAGTTTCATTGTCCTAGCACATCTGGAAGTGCCTTAACTCGCGATCACTGAAATTCTGGACCCCCCCCCCCCCCTCTAACTCCCGCCGCAGTGTCCAAGTTCGATCCGGTTCTATCTCTGATGTATCTAATTCTTGTGATTGTTCTTCCCACCAAGTTTCATCCCAATCGCTCCACTCTAAGCGTGTCACAAGATTTCCGGTTCCCCCCCCCCCCTACATACATCGGATCCGGTCCGGACATGCAAACGTGACATCCTAGACACGACGTCTCTTCCAAATATAAAGATTCGATCCCTCGTTCAAAAGTTATACATTCCTCAAGATTCGGGATTCGCCATTCTTCTACTTCCCCCATGGTGGTCGGATCGGGGAAGTGACTATTTCCAAGTTGGTTTTGTCGGGTCCATGATATGCTTGTCAAGTTCCAACGTCCTAGCCGTTCTGGAAGTACCCTAACTTGAACGAAGCTGCAAGTGTCATACAAACTTGATGCTGGATCTGAGATGTCTCTTGCACGATTTCGTTTCTAGTAATTTTTGCTCGAAAGTTCTTTCAGCGGGTATCAGTTGCATTCTTGATTATCCCAACAGGTCCCTGACAGGTTTTGTTAACCAGTGATGAGAGTCGTGGGTAACGGAAGCGATCCGCGAATTCACCGTATCTGATCCGCAATTACATGTCTGGCATTTTGGAACGTCTGCTATTGGAAAACCGACTCGGAACAGATGCAACCGGCAAAAAGTACTAGTAAAAAATCGATGTTCGAGTAGTGCTCTGAGTTTGCTTGTGCCAAATGTGTCAGTCAGCGATCGTGGGTAAGGATGTAGGAAAAGTCAGTCCGGTGTGGATGTGTGAGGTGAGATTTCGTTCGAAAACGCTCTTTATCTTTAGCTGATTGTCGGCGAGTGGTTCGGAACTGAAGAAGGGAGCCGCACTATTTAGTGGGCATGTCGCGAAAATGGTTTGCATCTGCTTCTTTGTTTCGTATCTTCGGGTTGTCGAGACAGGGGAGCCGAATGATTGAAGAGTGATGTTTCCTTCAAGGGACTTGTACGGACCAGATCTCCTTGCGTTTGACTTTAAAGTCTGGAAGGAAAGGCTGAACAAATTTTTACTTTTCCGCAGAGCCGTTACTAGCCAAAATGTTTGGGGGGGGGGACGAGGCATTTACTGATTGGCTGGTAATTTTTACCGACTGCTTCTGCAGGAAAAACGACTGTTTTCAACAACAAAAACTGACAGTTTTGAAAAAAATCAACTGTTTTGACGAAAAATCGTGGCGCTTCGCGCCGACTCGGTTATTTTTTACCGACTGGCCGACAGCATTGGGGGGGGGGGGGTCCCCACCCCAGTCGTGACGCCCTTGCTTTTCCGTCCGTAATTGCAGAGAATATAGGCAGGAAAAATAGGCGGTGTCTTTGCACGGCGAGGTTCATGGTTGGGGAATGGGGCTTAGGTTAAGAACGCGGTCGGTCAGCCGTTAGCCTTGTCATCGGGTTTACTAGTTGTAACTATTATCAAGTTTGAAGTGTAATCTCTTGATTTTGCTGCTGCATCTCATTTTTCATTTTATTTCATTTCATTTACTTGTAGTAACAAAAATACAACACTAATGTAATTAGCCTGCCAAGTAAGCACACACATGTGTGCTAGGGCAGGACACTAACTTTTAATAACTCAAAACAACAGAATCAACAAATTAATTGCATTTTGTCAAGAAAAAAAGAGAAAAGAAACAAGTAATTAACTAGATGTTACTTCGGCCCAAGGTGACTGCGAATCATGTTTGACGGTGCAAAACGGATAAGCCAGCTAACATTTTATTCGAGTTATATTTTGGCCCTTCTTTGCAAGGGTCCTCTTTAGGGTCAAGCCGCTCAAGCTGGAAAATAAACTTGTGGAAAAACAATTAAAGATTCTTCCTTAAATATCTGCTTTTGTGAACGTATTCTCTGAAAATTGGTTGGAGTTAAAGCTGGTGCTGCGATTTCATTTTGGACTCGGCTACTGTTTTTGTTGTTCGATTGGATCGTCGAAAGGGTAGAGATTCTTTTGCCTTTTGGTTTTAGAGTCATCTGTCTCTTCTTCTTCTTTCCAGCTAAGATGGATACTTGTTGGCGGCATGTATGGGTGATGAGTTCCGTACTTCGGTGATAGATGTTCCTTCGGCCTGGAAGTACATTAACTACGGATCGCCGGATTCCGGACCCCCCCCCCCTCCAACTCCCCCCACAGTGTCCGTATCCGGTCCAGCTCTGTCAGTGATGTATCTAGAGTTTGTGCTTGTTCTTACCACCAAGTTTCCGATCGCTCCACTCTGAGAGTTTCACATGATTTCCGTTCCCCCCCCCCCCCCCGAACCCCCCCCCCCCCAGATTCATCGGATCCGGTCCGGGCTTGAAATGAGACATCTGAGACACGAGCTCTTTCCAGATATCAAGTTGCATTAAGATCCGATTACCCGTTCGAAAGTTATGAATGTCCCTATTTTCCCGATTCCGCCACCTCCCCTTCCCCCCATGATGGTTGGATCGGGCAAGTGACTATTCCAACTTAGTCTGGTCGGGTCCCTAATATGCCTGCCAAGTTTCATCGTCCTAGCACATCTGGAAGTACCCTAACTCGCGATCACCGGACTGACCGACAGACCGACGGAAATGTGATCGGTATATGGCACTTGGCCGGAAGGCAAGTGCCATAAAAAGTGACAAAAGAGAGGAAACACGAAAGATTGGAAGCTATTGTCCTGACTGGTGCGGGGAGGACATAGAGTATCCTGCCACGTAAGACTTAAACTTGATTTTCAACCAGTCGAAATCTGGTTTCCGAACTTGAAATTAGGTTACCTACTGACCTAGCAGAAAAGTGTATGGGTTCGTTTTGTTGTAGCACTGTCCTCTCGGTGATGTAACTGCTGTAAGTGCCCATAACCGCTTGTTGTAACTACCACCTACGCCTTGGGGTTAAGGTCGTGAAGAACCTGGACAGTAATTAGTAACCTGCTTATTTTGATCCGTTGCAACACCATTAGTGTGGATAAAGACAGCGCTTCCATAAATGATTCACGCGACTTTAACTGTTTGTTGTGGAAGCGTGTAAACCTGGAAAACTTTTTCAGGGAAGGCTGGAAAGAAATTGGACGCTTTGGATGCCAAAGTAGACACAGCTTGCATTTTCTTTTTGCGCGGTTGTTTACAGAAGCAGGTGATGATAGAAAGGAAGCAAACGGTAGCCTTGATTTTTTTTTCCGTTTTGGGAACTTTTTACTACAGTTTAAACACGTCTCTCTCCCTGGCTCTCTGCCTTACCAAAGGTCTAGCCAGCTGGAGTGTGGATTCCCAGTGCAGAGGAAGCTTTCTTGATGGCAGTCATCGCAGCTCCATTTTGAGTCATTCTGTTGCAAATCTGTGCAGATTTTGGGATCGTTTTAATCGCCGTCTCTTTTGAGGATGAGCGACCAAGCCTCAATCCTCAGTCACTGTCAAGAACCCCACTTGGGACCTTAGGAGAGCAGCGGCGGAGCACAGCGTCTTCAAAAGCACATTAGCGGGAGCGATAATAGTCATAAGATACCAAATTAGAACCCCTCGGTGAAGTCGGTGGTCGTTCAAGTGAAGTTACCTGGTGGTTGAAGCAAATAAAATGATTTCATCGGACAAACCGCTGCAATGTAACAATACAAAATATCCAAGACTGATTCCCTGATTCGCTTATTTTTTTACAGAATGGTCAACAATATGCAGGAGGGGTGGGGGGGGGGGGGTTCAGGACCAACTGAAAAAGAGAATTTACGACTGTTTGGGATTACTGTTTGTCGTCCTTAGAGTTTCGATCGTGTAGAGGTGTAGGAAATTGGGCAAAAAATCAGTGATCAGGTAAATTATCTCTTGCTTCCAGTGCTGCCAGTGCGTCAAGGTGTACAAGCAAGGCCGTATCCAGGGGGGGGGGGGGGTAGGGGTTGACCCCCCCCCCCCTCCCTGAAACATACAGAAATAATCATTTTTATAGGCTTTTCCCTCGGATCTATGTGTTTTTTTTACGTTTTTGTCCGACCACGAGGCACCCCCCCCCCCAAATAAATTCCTGGATACAGGCCTGTGTACAAGGTAGGTAGGTAGGTTTTTATTTTTAACCAAAAGATTAAAAATATTATATAAAATAACGTTACTAATATCCTATTGCAGCAAAAAGAAAGTCCTAAGGACTTCTGCTGCAATTTAATAATACTACTTGTATCTAATAAATAAATAAGTAAACACAAGAACTTACAATTATCCACCTAGTCTATGACTTAACTATCAGACAATTAAACGGGAACACTTTACACGACAAGAATCCTTAATATTTAGTCCTAGTTTCAGACCCCTAACAACTGTGAAAAAAGAAAGAAAATAAAGAAGAAAAGACCACACACCCTTAACACGTATTAATTAAGTGGAGAGTTTTCAGTTTCTTTTTAAACCCGTATAAAGTGGCAGACTCCCTGATGCTAGCCAGCAGATTATTCCAAACAGAAGGCCCCAGATTATGAATCATATAAGATGACCTAACTGTTTATCTTTTTCTGGTGTCGGAATTGTGTTGCTCTTCATTCATAGAAAAATAATCATGGAAATAATCAGGGCATATGTGGTTCACGCTTTGAAACACAAAAACTGATTCCTGTTAATCACGAATCTGGGAAAACATTAGCAAATAAACGACCTGGCATTAGAAAATTAGCCGGCAGTTACCATGACGCGCAAAATCCATGAGTTGTCTTAACTTTGTCTTTCTCCTCAGTAGCCGTCAGGTGTCATAACCCCTCGGTGAAATTGCGCATCTTTTTTAGTTGTATTTTTTTTAAAGGCCGGTCAGTCAAAAACGTACACCCCTGCACATTCGTCCCGCTAAACTTGTCCAAACCATCACAAACAATAAAGTATTGGCTCCTCATTACCTGCCTTTAAGAGTATAAAAAAGATGTAATTATTCCTGCCCAGCTTCGTTTTGCTCCCTCCCCCTCCAGCTTATCGTTCACATGTTAATTCTTTAGTGTTTTTTGCTATGATCAGAATTAATTGCATTTTTTTCCTTTCTTGGTGATGCAGTAAATGAATAAAGTAATTAGTTTTTAGAAATACAGTCTGAGCTTAAAGGACCCCTCGCACTATTTACTCTTCAACTTACAGTATTTTAATATATTTGAATAGTTTAAAACTAGGCTATGCTTTCAACAAATAACCCACGGTTTTTGCTGTTTTAAGCCTTTTCCGAGATCCGTTGACTTATAGCGAAAACAGGGAAACAATTTACATAACCGGTTTTTCAAATGGAAAAACTTCTCGCAGACAACCGTAGATAGCGTTTCACACATCGAAGGTAGCAGAAAACGGCACGTGAGAAAATCAGCGTGGTTTTGTTAGAGGGGCTAGAACGTATCGTACGAAATTGGGGTCTCCGGGTTTAGAAATATATGGAGTGATTATGGAAGTAGGTTGCGTTAGTGTTATAGGTAAGACAAGTCCTTTAAGGTCCTATTTTATTTTCAGGTATGCGTGTGAATGCCTGATATTCAAAATGCCGTTCGCTCGCCTCGACCCTGTCGAGGATGCATTTGGACTGGGAAGATCCAGGGCCTCCAAACCCTTGCTTTTGTGGTCAGTTCTCAGCCTCGGATGCCTTACCCTTTGTGTTGCGATCTGGGGTGTCAGTTATAATGCTGGATCGAGTGAAGTTTTAGAGGAGTTTCTAGTCAGCGATGGAGCACCTAGTGCCATTGTGGATGATCGGGAGAATCTGTTTGATGGAGGTAAGTATTTTTTTTCCCCACTATCAATTTACGACGGATAGAGCGAAGTTTGGGGCCTGTAGTTCCTATTGTATTAAACGCTGGATGAGGAAACCAGGTTGTGTTATTTTTAGTTGGTATTGATTTTTCTAGAATCTTTCAATGCCTCGGTTTTCTTTCCACTTCCTTCACTTTTTCTTCCACTTCTTGTTCACACTTGCGCCAGGGACGAGACCTAGGGCACACATAGCTCATATAATCACGTTTTGCATTTCTTTGCACAGTTCTTGTTTTTGCGAGCGGGTCATATCAGGAACACAGAAACTGCAAATTTTCTCGGAGTGAGCCTGCTTCGGGCAAGCCTGAACAAACAAGCACATTAAAATGAAATTTTTACTTCTTTTGCCGTTTGATACCGTGATAACGTGCGGTTTGAAGTTTGATAACGTTTAGGACATGGATGCGCACCCTTGTGTTAAACGTTGTGACGGATATCGAATGTTTAGGTTGCGAACCTTTTAAATCAATCAATAAATTCATTACCCGATATACACACATAGTGTAAACACGGAGTAAACATAAAGAGACAAAAAAAAGAAAGAAAAAGAAGAAGAAAACAGATACAGACATAGACAAAATACCTTCTCATCACAACAACTGCAAAAGGAAACACACTTAACAAGAAGAAAGAAAAAAACATCTTTGTGTCATCTTTTCGCAAAACGACCCTTAAAGCACAACTCTTACTAGAAATGATCTTTTCCCTATGAAATGAATCAGAAAAATTATTTGTTGAAGTACCATTACTTTCCAGCTAAAACCAGCGATTCTCTTGTTAGCGCTTGTTGACTAAATCCAGCCTTCCTGCTCTCCGACGCGGTGGCTGGGCGCAAAACATTTGAAAACTGAACGTGAACAAGACCAAAGGTGTCGATGGGATCCCAAAAATCTAAGATTTGATCCAGACAATTCGGTCTTGACTTCGCCAGGCTAATCATCAGAGAAAACCGAGTTCAGATATTCTATCTACCTATCTATACCTCTATAAGCCATATCTATTTTGACGATATTGACCGAAACTTCCTGCTTTACTACTGCCAAATTTGCGGTTTCGCCCGAATTCCGAGCGAACTACTAGTCCAGCAAAAAAAGAAAAATTCAGAAACGAAGACAGTGACAGTCAGAACGCTAATGTCTCGTTATAATCTGTCAGTTGAGTCCCACCCCTGGGCCATGATTCTGCAACAGTAGTTGGTATATGCTGTTGGTTGTTGTGTTCGTTCTTTTTTGTTGTTGTCAGAGGAATTAGTGTTTTCCATTTCTTCTTTTTTGCTTTGTCTTTTGTTGTGCTCCATCTGTTTTCTTTAATTGATGGGTAATAAATGCATTCATTCATTCATTCAGTGTATCTCCTTATCCCTATAAAGAAATTTAATCAACTTTAAATAAAATTTTGACTTAAAAAAAATGTGGGTACAACCGGATTCCGGACTAATTATATGTCCGGGTAAAAAATGAGCATTATATACAGACTCAGCGTCTCTTCTTACCCCTAAATATATCATCACTTCAGATAAAGCTTTTACTTTTAACATATTTTCCGGTTTTGGCCGGATTACAGGCGAACTAGTTGTCCGGCGAAAAAAAGGTTTTCACCATCGGGTTCAGCATGTCTTCTTACCTATAAATCAAACATTTAATCAACTTCAAATGAAACTTTTACTTTTAACAAACTTTCCGGTTTTTGCCGGACTCCGGACGAACTACTTG